>QLTV01000597.1:3761213-3782556 GCA_003457575.1 Thermophis baileyi | reverse complement strand
CTGCCATGCAGAGGAAGGCAGAGATAGTCCTTGACTTATGACCACAATTGAGCCCAAAATTTTGGTTGCTAAGCAAGAGCATTGTTAAGTGAGTTTCACCACATTTTACTCAATCCATGACATTTCCTGGCTCTAACAGTGATGTGCAAGCTAGGGAAGAACATCTGAAGGCATGTGTAATGTTCTAATGTACAGAAGTTATGGTTAAATGTGTGGCAGAAAGTGGACTCTGGGTGTGTTTTTCCAAATGCAGTAAGTGAGGTTGAATGTGTAGTTTTAGAAGAGCTGTGTGTGTGTGTGTGTGTGTGTGTATATATATATATATACACATACAATATATATAGTAGATAATGTATCTTTTTGTGTGCCTGTGTGTAATATGTATGTACACATATGGCATATATACATAGGATTAAATAGTATATTTTGGATGTTCAGTAGTAGTAAATAGACAGGGAAATTGTATCTCGTTGAGGCCTTTGAGGCGAGGAGAGGCCAGACACCCTAACCCTAACCCTTGATGTGAGTGATGTCAAGTTGGCCACGCCCACCCAGTCACATGACCACCCAGTCACATGATCACCCAGCAACCCCCACCCAGTCACATGACCATCAAGCCACACCCACAAAATAAGCCACGCCCACAGAACCGGTGGTAAAAAATTTAGAACCCACCCCTGATCATAACCTTTGAAACAGTACAATCATACTGCAGCATTTCTCTAAGAATTGTATGCTTAATTAAAAAAAGGCAAAGATGGCACTTTAATAGAAATCTCTTTGAATGAAAAATCTTTTTCAAGAATACTGGAACAGCAACATTGACTTTAGATTTTATTTTGGATAAATAGGAAATGTCATGTTAATTTACAAACTGCAGGACCTACATTCATTTCATAATGCTTTAATCCACAGCCATTTTTTTTACTCTTCCAATTTTATTGATTTTTGATATCTACAAAGTTTTGTTCAAAGATAGTTTTAATATTAATTTCTGACTCATCCCTTCCCTTAATATCTTGAGGCTTTTGAGTCAAAACCAAGGGAAATGGGTGAGTGATTTAGGCTGCAATACTATACGCATCTATCTGAGACTTAGTTTTCTGCAGGCCTATATTCTATTACACTGTATGTCTATATGTCCCAGAGCCAGTTTATACCTTCAGTATATTCAAATAGAGAAGTCTGTTGCCTACAGACTGTTCCATGTATTTTTAGTAGGGTTTTAAGCATATATTCTGAAGCCTTCCCTGCTAGTATCATGAGAGCACCCTTGCTATAGGAGAAAGAAAGGTAGACCGTTTTTCCCTCCACATCAGAGGTGGGTTCCTCCTGGTTCGGACCGGTTCTTTAGAACTTGTAGTAACTTGGCGGCCTGGGTCACTAGAACCAGCAGTGACCCAGGTCTGCCACGCCTCTGAACTGGTTCTTTCGGCGGCGGCGTGTTCTGACCTAGGCTTCCTGATTAAGGAACAGGGCACAAACGGCATCTCATAAACCTCGTTTATTTGTAACGGCTGCTAATTAGTTTTCATTAGCAGTCGTCAGAAGTCGAAACTAAGTAAAACAAGTCTTTTAGTTGTAATGGCTGCTAATTATTTTCATTAGCAGTCGGCAGAAGTTCAAACAAAGTAAAACAAGTCTGAGGAGAGTCTTTCGGGGAGAAGCAGATAACACATACACAAACCTTGCTCTTCTTTGGCAAACTGCCAAGAACCAATTTGCAGAAAAACTTGACAAGTTCAAACAGGAACAACAAAACTGGATCCAAGTTGCAATGACAAGACAAGAGATGAACTAAGTTGCTTCCTGCAACTTTACCCTTTTGTGTTCTCCAATTATATAGCCTATGGGAGGGGCAATTATCCCCAGGCCTTACTCCCGAGTAGTCCTTCTCCTCTGTAACTGTTCTTGCCTTCTGGCAGCTCTGCGCCTACGCATATTGAGAACAGGCTCCTCCTCTTCCTCTGCCTCGCTCAAGTCAGTCTCTGGAGGTTCTGAAGACGGGACAGACCTCCCCAATGGCCCTGGCTGGATCCCTGCCTCTGGCACCGAGTCTTCTCCAGACTCCAGGCCTGGCCCAGGTTCCTTCCCAGCCTCCTCGCTGTCCGATTCTGCTGCCAGCTCCGCAGGCCGCTGGCGGACCACAACATCGCCATCTTGTTTTTTTAAGCACTGCACATGCGTGAAGCGTGCCCATGCCTGCGCGGCACGACACTGAGTGAACCGGCAGCGAAGAAAACCAGAACCCACCCTTGCTCAACATGTGACCCAGTCTGTAAGGATTAGAACAAGGCTCTCCAACCTTGGCAACTTTAAGACTTGTGGATTTCAACTCCCAGAATTCTGGTGGTTGAAGTCCACAAGTCTTAAAGTTGCCAAAGTTGGACACCCCTGCATTAGAAGGTCAGATGAATAAAGCATAATAAAATAATTCTTGGAGTTCTAACTTTACTATATTTAAGTGCAGGTTTCTACCTTTGTAGACCCAAAGAGAAGAAATAAAATGTACAGGAAACATTCCGCTCAACCCATTTAATTGAAAACCAACCTGTTTCTTTAGTAACAGTTCAATGTTCTGAATCAACGAATGAAGTCATAGTAATTATTTGCACAACCATTTGCCTTCTCCTGGTGATGAAGCCTTTTTTTCTTCAGGGAAAGAAGTGATTGTTCTTCTCCAGATAATAATTTCTATGAAATTGATTGGCAGTGGTAAGAAACAAAGGCAAGTGTTTATGATCTTCCTAGAGGGTTTTTATTTTCATTTTAGTTGGTAAACTGGTATAAAATCACAATCCTATTGCAAACAGATAAACCCTAACATTAATATAGTAATATAATAGTAAAGTGAATCATATAGAAGACTCATCACTGCCTAGTAGTAAAGTCTACTAATTTGCAGTGGAGTTATCAAGCCTCCTGATATCAATGATTAATCTTAGAATATTTGGTGACTGATTGTGATTACCAAGTGACCAGGAGAGCATAACGTCTCCTTCCTTCCTTCCTTCCTTCCTTCCTTCCTTCCTTCCTTCCTTCCTTCCTTCCTTCCTTCCTTCCTTCCTTCCTTCCTTCCTTCCTTCCTCCCTCCAATCCAACATCCTGGCTCTTGTACTTTGGTCCTTGAAGATAAAGGAGTTTTGCTCTGCAGCAGCCCCTAATCTAAGAACAGTCCAACTTGTCTCCTTCCTTCCTTCCTCCCTCCCTCCTTACCTTCCTGAGCATAACGTCTCCTTCCTTCCTTCCTTCCTTCCTTCCTTCCTTCCTTCCTTCCTTCCTTCCTTCCTTCCTTCCTTCCTTCCTTCCTTCCTTCCTCCCTTCCTCACAACAATCCAACATTGTGGCTCTTGTACTCTGGGAGGTGAAGATAAAGGAGTTTTGCTCTGCAGCAGCCCCTAATTTAAAAAGACAAGGGGAGAAAATAGAATCCTTATGGGAGAGATCAGGCCTGCTAAGGCTTGAACCTAGTCCTTTAAACTCCAAAGAAAGTGAAGGGGGCTAGGGAAATGATGGAGAACTTCACCACAAATATTATCCAGGCACCATGTCCTCCCACTGGGGATCAAAGGAGATCCTAGGTTTTGTTTAGGGTTTCAGAGGTCACATCTATCTATCACGGTGGACAGGGGTATTCACCAGAGATACCAGAGTTGTTACATCTTTGTTGTTTCTGTATATGTGCTATTTGCCCACTACTTCTTAGAATAATTCCTGTAGGTTTTTTTTAATGCGTAAAGCTTATTTTCTAAATGTCCTTTTGAATTTCTGTTATGTCTATCTGGTGTGCTGCTGTGGCCATGGTTAAGTCACATAGAATCATGCACATAATTTCAGGGCAGGAGAAAGAATTCTAATCACATTTAGGAAGTGTCTTGATATCATTAATGTGTAAATCTGCTGTCAAGACAGGGCAAGTTAGAAATGCAAATTAAGTAAAGTCACATGGAAGGTAAAAAAATATGGTGCTTTTTAAAATGTTGGTGTAAGGCTGATCTGAATAGGCAAGAAAATATGGAAGTGCAATGAGTAAATTAATTGTTATTAAGAGATGAAACTACAAGATAAGATTATTCTAAGTTTTCATTAAGGCAGGTCCATGATCCAAATCTCAATACTTTACCCTAGCTTCTTAGGTCTGTAATTGGTCCTGACTATACAGATATGTTTAGTACGTATCTTGTTGCTCAGAAATCCATGGGTAAAATGAGAGAGCCCAACAGCCGTGCACTAATATTGAGATGATTGACAGTTTCCTAGTTTCAGATACATAGCTACATTAAAGCTGCTGAAGAAGAGGAAACCCTAGAAGCTGAGATATACCCATCTATTATGGATTATGCATCTAAAAGACATACCCCTATAAGTTGCCTCAGGCTTTGATTGGTTGCATTCTGTTGAATGCCTTTACAGATTGATGATGGTCCATCTGCTTTAAGCATGCTCTACTTATGGAAAAGGATCTTGAAGGTTGAACGCTTTCCAAAAGAGATGCATGAAACCCAAGAGCTTCCTTGTTCGTTTATTTGTTCGTTTATTGGTCTTCCTGGTAGTAAGAATAGCATGTGAGTCAGAGGACAAGCAAGCACCCTGAATGTATTTATCTTCTTGATTCTTTTGAAACTGTACTATACATTCCAACAGGAACAGGTGCAACCAAAGGGGGACATGACCGCCTTCTGCCACATTCCTCCCATCGACCAGTGAGGTCGCACAGGGTTGGCCTTCTTCAGGTCCCGTCGGCCAGACAGTGTTGGCTGGCGGGACCGCGGGGGAGGGCCTTCTCTGTAGCCGCTCTGACTCTGTGGAACCAACTTCCCCCCCGAGATCCGTACTACCCCCACCTTACTGGCTTTCCGTAAAGCTGTTAAGACCTGGCTGGGGCCAATAATTGACTGAGTGGCCCATGTTTGTTTGTGTGAATGTTTTATTTTAATATTGATATATTTTTAAATTGTTTTTAGATATATATATATGTTTTTATTGTTGTCTTTTTTATATACTGTGAGCCGCCCAGAGTCCTTCGGGAGTAGGGCGGCATACAAATTTTATTAAATAAATAAATAAATAAATAATTATAGTTTTTTTGTAGAGGAAGGAGGATTTAGCAGAAATCCAGAGCAGCCATTAATCTCTCATTTGGGTCTGAAATGATAGCTGCTGGTCCAAGTTTCATATCCGTTTTGGGAAAAATCCCCACATCTAAGGGCCATGCTCATCTTTCCTGCATTTTTGACCCAGCAAGCAGCAACTGCAATGAAATGTTTAAAAAAATGCCCAAAAAGACATGTGAGGCCTTGGGGGGTGAAATCTGGAAATGTTGTTAGCCCAAGGATGAATTTTCATCTGAACTGCTCAAACTACATGTGCAAATTAATCTTGACTCGGAGATGAGCAAAACATTAAGTTAAACACATAGACTTGAGTACAATATTCACGGCTAAGCAGTTCCTTGATAATATTCCACTTTCAGACCAGAAACCTAATTTACCCGTCTGCCATGTTATAATACAGTTGATTAATGTATCAAAAGGCCCGGGGAATATGGGCATATTTTAATAAAACTAGCAGATGTAGTGGTTGAACTCTGCCTCATTTTGAATATACTGCCACATTCTGCAACATATTCTATGATGTTTTAGGCAATCACAGCCATGTAGAATTCTAGCTTCTGCCTTTTCTTTCTTTCTTTCCTTTCTTTTTTAATTTGTTCTTCACTACCTCATGCTTAGCAAACATTTCTTACAATGTGTTATTTAAACCTTTTGTGCCGAAGCTTTAGTTCTGATAGGGGTCAGGGACTTTGGTCTAGCACTGAAGACTGACCCTGTGATAACCACAAATTGTGTGGAGACCAACAGTCTTTACCAACATCATGATTCATGGAGAACCATCAGAACAGACAAGTTGTTTTGAACACTCTTGCAATCTCTCTTTCCTTTTATTTAATTTATGACTTGCTCATCAATGCGATGACCTCCCCTGTGCAGGAGAGATGAAAGTGGGAGAGAATCTATTAACATTCTGCCTCCCTCTAGCACATTAGAACAAAGTGCTTATAATAGGTGAGAGAGGAGATGAAGCAGAACAGACTATCAGATCCCTCAGCTTTTGATATGCCTCAAGATACTGGTTGAGTCAAGTAATCACAAACATCATGACAATACACTTTGTTGGAAAGATGTGCAAGCTTTAAAACAGCACAAGATTCATCTTTGGAAATATGAGTGTATTTAGAGTCTGCTTTGAACAGGGTCCATCCTAAAAAGTGACCACGGGTACTTACAAAATGTGTGTGTCACGTAGCGCACAGTGGTATGGCTTGCAATAGCCAGAGAGTCAAGCTGGCCATGGACTCTCTCATCAATGCCCACAGCATCTGCCCACGCAGATATGAGAAAGGAGAAAAGCTGTCACTAGTTATTGCTTATCCTTCTGAACATTATCGCAATTCTATGTTTACCAGTTCCCTTTCCTCATCCTCACTGCATTCAGGCTGCTGATTGAAATGTTATGATCTTCATGGAAGCTGAGGGGGAACATTTTCTTTATTCTTTATTCATTTTCTTTATTTATCCAGTGGGCTCTGGCACTTAGATCTTTAGAAATGAGTACTCCAAGGTCTTTGACAGTGTGGGTCATCTACAAGATCATGTCCATCTAGCTTGTATTTTATGTTCTGATTTTTTTTTTTGCCAATGTGTAAGACAGAGCATTTGTTGGTTGAGATTTGAAGTTGCTACTTGTTTGACCAATCTGACACAAAGTCAAGGTCTTTTTGAAGGGTGGTAGCATTGTTGGTGGTGTTGAATAGTTTTACATCATCAACGAAGAGAATGCAGTTGCTTTTAATATGACCGCAAAGGTCATTTATGTAAAGTATAAAGAGTGTTGGTCCTAAAACGCTGCCTTGGGGGACACCGCTGTTAACAGGTACGGGATTTGATAGAGCACTCCCTATTTTGACCACTTGTTGCCTGTTTGACAGGAACACAGTTATCCATTTATGCAGGGGTCCAGAAATGCCAAAAAAAAAAATTAATTTTAGAAGTAGTTTGTCATGTACCACTGAATCAAAGGCTTTTCAGAAGTCTATGTAAATTGTGTGTCTATTGCTTTGCCCTGGTCGAGATGTGTAGTCCATACGTTTTTGCAGATTTTGTAGTAGTTGCAGATTGCAGGATAATTTTTTTGTGAAACCAAATTGTTGGAGAGTAGGTTGTTTGTTTCTAGGTGGAGGGTAATAGATTGGTTAATGATTGATTCCATGACTTTGCAGGTGACTTAATAACAAATAATAACAAATAACAAAGATAACTTTGCAGTTATCTTCCTAGCCTTCATTGGCAGGCTAACTCATTAGATTATCAAAATAGAATTTTTCAGGTTTGATTTCCTCTTTTGCCTATAGAGCCAGCTATGACCCCTACATAACCCCTATATCACCCCATAGGAATCTGACAACAGCCAATAGAATACTTGTTAAATAACAGGTACAGGAAGCTCAAGTGCAAAGCCCAAAAGAAGGTATAAAAGCCACCCACTCTCAACTCCATGTTGTCAGCTGCAGCAGAACCAAATGTGGTTCTGTTTCATCATTAAACCATCTTTCCAATCAGCCTTCATGTTTCCAGTGTCTTTCTCCCGGCTTGGAACTGAACCAGATTGATATTTCTTCCCTCCCTCCCTCCCTCCCTCTCTCCCTTCCTTCTGCTTAATTTTGCCAACCACTGTTTTTAATATTCTATTTTAATTTTTCCACTCCTATATTGTGGCACATGTTTGCATTAAATTGCAGTTTCATGCCAAGCACCTGGCAAATGCTCTCCAGTCTTTTTAATATTTCTGAGCTCTAATACTGTTTGCAACTCCTGCTTGTTTTATTACTCCCTGTTGCACAGTTGAGGGATTAGTGATGAATACTTATTTAGTTACCCCTTGAATAGCATTTAATTTCCCCCATGTCAGTTTTTATTCCCATAGGGGGAGGGGGACTTTAATTACAAGTTTCCTCCTATTTGTCTTTACTGTTATCTAAAATAGGATTTGTTTGTGGATGCTTTCCCCTTTCATACAGTGGGAATGAGTGACAAAAAAAAAAAAAGACCTTGAGTTGATTAAGTCTGAATTCCTTTCCTCACTTACAGTATGTGGGAGGAAGTTCCATGGTATTCAGTGGGTTGGATTCAGATGTGAAATCAATGAGGACTTAGGGAGTTGGCATTCCATCTTTTCTTGGGCTGGGATCTTCCAGAGGAGAATGCTGCTTCTGGAGCAAGTTAGGGTAGTCTGATTAAGTTTAGATTAGATCCAGCTTTCTAGATAGCATTGCACTATAAAAGCTTCTCTTCACTGACAGAATTATAGGGCTACCCAGGGCAGAAAGTTATATTGGCATGAGAAGATTTCCAGAGCATGTTTGTGCCATGATCAGGTGCTAATGGGGACATAACTTAAGATAAAGACTCCTTTGATCACTAGTCCTCTAGCTATGACTTAGAAAAAAGTATACAAAAACATCTAGCACCTGCAGAGATAAACGTCTGGTATGTCAATGTTTTGCTTGAAAGCATTTACTTGTAAGTAAACATTATAGGAAGACTTGGGCCTTAGTGAAGGGCTTTGCTGATAATATGATGTATTATTTATTGCATGGACTTCTGTTTTAATTCTGATGCTGCTTAGGTGCAGAAAAATATATGACTTACTTGTATGGTTAAAGAAAGCCATCCCATGATTCATTTATTCCTCTCTGGGATATGCTTTGAATTTGGCACCCTAGTTTCTTCTTGTTAAACATACTTAAAAAAAAGAAAACTGTACAAATACAATTTGCATGGTTATAAACATGTCAGGAAGAAAGGTCTCTACCCATCTTTGGCCCAAGGTCTAAGGATAGGCCTCTGATATTCAGTGATGATAGCACCCGCCATCTTGTGGTGAGCCACTGGTGCCTTGTTCCAATGCCCACCCTTTTCTTGACTGCTTGGAGGCTGTGCTGACCAGTTTGCCACTTAAAAAAACAGCACTTAAACCTTAATCACCAATGGCATGTAATCTTGTAAGTAAAACCTTGAGCTAAGATACTATTTGATATGTTAATAATTACCACCCTTTTAAGTTTGTTCCAGCTTTGATATTTTCAACAGTATTGACAGAGTTTCTATTGAAAAACAGCCCTTAAAATCTGAGGAACGAAATCTTTGAATATGACAGACATTTAAAAAAACCCAAACACCTGGCAATCATGAAACACAGCCACCCAACTTTAATCTGAGTAGAATTATTTTCTACTTTAATAATAAACATACAACCATACAAAGGATAACGGTTCAGATATGGATATCACCAGCCTATATCCACTTCTGCCACCCTTTAATAATTAAAATCCTTTTGATTACAGAGAAAATGAAATGACTTCAATCTGAGTTACCAGGTTAACTGGATTGTGGGTTAACCAGAGGAAAAAACAGTTGCATCAATAAAAGCACTTACGTTCAAGCACCAGGTCAAGCCTGAGGAAATTGGACTCTTGACTGGAAACCACCCAGACTTTGGTATAAAGATGTAGTGTTATATAAATGTTTTAGTTAAAATAAATTTAAAAAATTATGATGTGCACCATCCAACAAGTGCATTTACTTACATTTTTCTTTATGCTTCTACCAGGGGTGGATTCCAACTTACCTCGCTGCCGGTTCTCTTCCTCCCGTGCCGCGTGGGCGTGCCTTGTGGGTGCGCGCGTGCATGCGCAATGCAAAAATCCCAAAAAAATTCAAAAAAACCCAACACACGCTGAAAACACTGCATGCGCAGTGCTGGAAACTCAGCTTCTGCGCATGTGCAGAAGAAAAATAAAATAAAAAAATTCAAAAAAGTAAATTAAAAAAAAAAGATGGCGGCGCCCACGGACCGGCACCGACTGATCTGGTTCGGTGACATCATCGTGACATCACCAGCGGGTCGCTACCGGTTCGGGCAAACTGGTCCAAACCGGGAGGAACCCACCCCTGGCTTATACTTGTTAAACAGCAGAATGGTAAATAAAACTATACATTATAATTGAGTAAACTATAGGTTACACTGATTCTTCAGTAAATGTCAATCAGTTTTTCCCTACATGTTGCTATGACGTTTAACCTTTAGGAGCATGGAAGTCTCATAAATACTGTACATCAGCTGAGAAAACCAATTTTCTTTCTGTATGAATGCTGAAGCTGTTACTAGGAACAAGAGAATACTTTTTAAAAAATCTTTTGGTTTTGGTTACCTGCAGGTTCAATTTGGAAGATGCCCAGTCCTTTTAGCACGTTTCCTGCAGAGTGTACTGTTGCTACAATCCAATGTGTTTGGGGAAATAATAACACTTGATTAATAGTGTTCAGTGTGGTAGAAGGAAAAATAATTAGAAAATGTTTTGTAAGCACCTCAAGAATATAATCCTTTGGCAGAAAATATCAAACAGCCTGTCAGCATCAGCAATATCACAAGCTGACTCATGTGTTGATGAGATAAAGGGAAAGAAAATCACGCCCATGCTGGGCCTTGGTTGCCAGAATTAAATTATTGTTGCAATGTTGTTAATAAATGCAATTTTTCAGAGCTGAATTGCTCCAGCTTTGAACCCATCAGAAGAGCAGAAGAGTTAATAACGGGTTCCTTTCCAGGTCCTTTCTTAATAAATAATGCTGATAATTCCAATTAAATCTTGGCTAGCACCCCCAAAGATTCCTGCCTAAAACCCAAAAGCCACTGCTTGTGATGAATGTTGATGAAGAGGAAGGAATCTGTGAGCCTTGTAATGTTGCTGAAGTAGAGTTTCCAGCAGCTCCAGGCAAAATGATCCATAATTGAAAGTTACTGGGTTTTGTAGTACAGTGGACTAGCAAGAGGTTTTTCAGTCTAACTCAGGTTTCTGGAAGTTGTAGTCTAATAGATTTGGAAAATGATGGACCAGTGCCTATTTCTTATGCTTACAACCATTTTTATCGAGCAACGGAAGTATCTAATGCAAACAGCTCTTGAATGCAACACGTATTAAAATTCTTCCTTCTCTTCCATGCACTAAGTCTTAAAACGTTACTTGCATTTGGGAGTATTGTTGTTGTTATTGAAAGATGACCCACAAATTAAGTCTATTAACAATAGTTACTTATAATTGGCATTCCATAAAGATTATGACATTCCATAAAGATTGTGTTACAGCTTGGATCAATTTCACTGGTGAGTTTTTACTTTAGAAAAAAAGAAAAACTCTTTCTCTTGAAGAATAGAATATCTATAAATATGCCCCAGGAGAGAGTCAGTAAAGATTCAATGGAACATTGAATAAATATAATGTTTCCTAGCATACCTTGGAGGTACCTTGATTAGCTTAAAGGTACTAGTAAGGATTCATACCAGGGATGAAATTCAGCAGGTTCTGACAGGTTCTGGAGAACCGGTAGCAGAAATTTTGAGTAGTTCGGAGAACCGGAAAATACCACCTCTGGCTGGCCCCAGAGTGGGGTGGGAATGGGGATTTTGCAGTATCCTTCCCCTGCCACGCCCACCAAGCCACGCCCACAGAACCGGTAGGGAAAATTTTTGAATTTCACCCGATTCCTACTCCATATTTGGTTCTTTGAGGTGTTGGTTCGTCTATTGGTCCAGCCAGGGACAAGAACCTATGTAAGCTATGCATGGGTGACTGACAGCAGCTTGTGAGATAGGAAAGGGACTTAGCTTTTCCATAAAATCAAGTGCTATATGGAAGAGAACAGTACTTTGCCATAACATTCTGGAGTCTCAAGGCTTAAATAGACAGCTTCATTATCTCAGTTAAACCTCTACATCAGATGATATTTTTCCATGGTCCTGGTCCTGACTCCCACAAGATTATTTTAATGGGTTATTTTAATCTCCTGCCAAAGACATCAGCTTTCCCCAGCCTTCACGGATAGGATGTCTGTCTACACTTGCTCCTTAAGGCAAGAACATTGTCATTTTGTTTTCCTTCTGGGAGTAAAGTTGTTGTGAGTGGGCATATTAGTCAGTCAAGGGAATAGGCTGAAGGCATCCGCTGTACAGGCTGTCAAAGCATTCTCTTGTAGGTATCTTTCATTTAGTCAACAACTGTGATGGCAAACCAAAAATCTAACTCCCTGGAAAATGCAATGAATAGGAGAGTAAGGAAATAGTTATTGTGCACCTGGGATCTTGAGTAGACCTAGTCCACCTCTCCTGATAAAGAGCCTTTTCCTGGAATCACAGAAACTCTTGGCTGAGGGCACATAAGGAGAGATATCTCTCTCTCTCTCTCTGGGAGCTGGTTTTGTCCTCCTTGCATGCTTGATTCATTTGTCACATGAACTCTTAAGTGGGATCCACAGAGCATCTGCTTTATGATATCAGGAAGAGGGTTACCATGGGTAACCGATCCTTTAAGTAGCTCATCATTCCTGTGGCAGCTCGGTATGACAAGTGTCTCTGAGGAGAGAAAACAGGTGGAGTGTTGCACTTTGAAAAGATTCTGGTTCCACCTTCAGGGACATCAAGAATCCCATTCATGTTCTGTAGGACATCAAAACCCTTTAGGGAGAATGGAGCAATATTGCAGAAGAAAGCTTTATATGACACTTCTCACTGTTTCTACCAGGCTGAAGGGTCAGTGTAAAAATAGGGTAGACTTTAGAAAAAGCCAGTCACTCTTCAGTCCTCTTGAAGTCAATCTGGAACAAGGTTATCATATCTGCACTGTAAACATCCAGGTGACTATTAGAAGAAACCAAAAGATAAACATTTCTCTTTCTCTTTGCTGCCATCTAATGTTAATCCAGACTTTTCAATCTAGATGTGATAGTCATATTATGAAAGGTTTTTTCATAACTAATATGGATTTTACTGCTTTCAGCTGCAGTGAAAAGTCAATCTGCTGATCATTGAAACAGTGGAATTTAATTCAGTTTAGCTTTTAAATGACTTCAGTCCATACCTCTTGAATTGTGAGCTAGGTTGCCCTATAAAATCTTTGCTAGATTGGCAGCTGTTGCTTTAGAAAGCATGCGTTCCCACCTTGGTTCCTTTATAAGACAGCTTAGGCCAACATACATACAGGTGATAACAGTATGCAGTCCCATGGAGAACACATAAAACAGCTGAACTTGCTTATATTGGTGAAAGAATATTTACTACAGATACCAGTACTATGGCAGCTTCCAAATCACTGGAAGGATCTCACATTTGCTGTGGCTGAAGGGGAGCAGAAGTAAGAGGTTGAAATTGTAAAGAAACGGATGTTAACTTAACATTGGAAGAAATGTTTCAATAGTGTGAGCTATTTAACAGTGCTTCAATTAGATCTTGTGAAGGGATGGATTCTCCTTCTCCAGTGTCATAGACTAAGTCTCAATCCAGAGAGTCATAAAGTTGGATTTTACATTGAGTAGATGTTGGGGGAAAAGACTTGCGTAATTTCTTTCCAGCCCCTGTATTTAAAAGAGCTAAGTAGAGATTTGAAATCAAGTCTTTCATTAGTTTTAAACTAAGCTCTTCCAGATGCTCCAAAGTAGGATAGGCCAGTTTCTAAGGCCCAAGTAAATAAATAAATAAAACAGCACAATATGATTTCTGAAATCATCAGCTTTGGAATCCATTGCACTTTCTCCCTGTTTTTGAACTTTTCTCATACTCAGGACTTGGAAAGGCATTTTGTTTTTTAAGGGTTTTTGTTTTTCACAAGAATGATCAATATGTTCCTCTTCTATTTATATCACTTCCTGAAAGAAACCACCTCATTTTGGATTCTGTTTTTTCTTCTTTTTAAAAAAATAATAAAGTTTCCTTCCCCCCCCCCCCCACTACTTCGTTTATAATGCAGAAAGAAAACTAACTAAGGAACTGGACATCAGTACTCTAAGGAAAATAGACTGCATATTTTAATAAATTTTTTAAATGATCATTCTGAATGCTAATTTTATGGTTTCATTTAGGTTATTTTTGCAATTATGGATGGAAAGGTAGGAAGTGAGAGATATATTCTCTCCAATGCTCACAGCATCAAGCAGATATTTTCTTCTATACCAGGGGCAATAATGCAAGACACTCCTGAAGCCAGTTTCAGCATCTGGCGATCCAGGTCAGGTGCCATTTGGTTTCTCATTGACACAAACACAGAAGCACTTACAAACTGGGTAACACTTTGGACAAAAAAGATTCTCCTCCATTAACCTCCTGACAGGATTGACCTTTGGACAATGAAGCATAAGGCCATCTTAATACTAAGAAGAAAGATAGGAAAAAAATGACTTCTGAGATCATATGACCCTTAGCCCCATTTTTCTGCCTTACCGACCCCTCAAATATTGCACTGCTGAAATGTTACCTTAAAACCATAGAACCCCGAAAGAACCCAAAATTATAAGGGGGTGAGAAATCTTTCCTAAAGTTAACATGTTTCTACTGTAGCTCTTGGAAGCCATTTTTCAAAAATAAATAAATAATTTGCTATTATCCGTGTGTCACTGCTGTAGAACAGCAAAGGAGAAAATGGAGAAGAAATTGGTGAATGATTTCTAAAAAAGGTTAGCAATCATGACCTGAATGATTGAGAATCTCAATTGATTGAGAATTTCCATAGATACTTGTCATTTATTTATTATCAGCAAAAGTCCAGTAAAAACTGATAACTGATGATCTATCCTAACCTTGATTGAATAATAAGCCAATCTTGTATTCCTTCCTTATACTTTTAACAATCATAATCTTCAACTCATTCAAGTAATTGCTATTTGCTATTCCTTCCTATTTATCTTATATTACCTCACTCCTCCATAAGCAGCAAAGAGATTCCTAAAAAAATATAGATCAATCACCAGATAATGAAGTTCCTACTTCAATTTCAGTTTGTGAGGTGAAAATAAGGCCTTTTGAAAAAGAGGCCACATCTCCTTGTTAGAGACATTATTAAAAGGGGAAAGACTGCTTTTTATATTAGTCTTTATCCTAATTGGCTATTATCTGTCTAAAATATCCCACAGGTAACCCTGAGAATCTCTAGTGCTGAATTTGAGAAAAAGTTACTTTGGATGAACTGGGCAGACTGATAGATGGGGAAAAGATTGTTTTGTCACTCCATTTTGTTTGGCCATGAGACAAGGTGGGGGAGTTGTCAGGAAAAATAGACATTACCTAGTTGAATAATGAAACGTCTGCAAGCAAGCAGCTAAGCTCTGAGAAGCCAAACACTTCACAAAATAAATGATGTTGAACTTTGTATAAATCAGTTTAATCTATTCCAGGCCAAGGAAACTACTCAAGCCCATGAAGTTTGGCCTCTGGCTCTCCCTTCTTTTGATTTTTCTTGCATATATATCCTATTGTTTGGATCTGTGTACATTCCAATGGATTGCACCCAGAATTCCATTCACAGGATAATCCCATTGGAAAGAAGGTGATTTGCATCATTTCTCCTTTTTCCCTCATATCTTCTGAGAAGCTGCTTTGAAGGACTGATGGACCCTTCAGGGCACAGTGGAAGATGAAATTTGGACAGGTTATACTGGGAGACTGAACTGGTAAAATCAGATTCCTCTTTTTCCCCCCAGTAGAGTCTCTGCCAAATGTACGCCTTTCTAAGTCAGTTCCATTAGGAAACAGATCTTTTGATAATTGTATCTTGCCTTACAATTTTATACAAATAATTTTATACAGCTACAGAAAACCAAATCAAATAAATAGTTATCTCCACTCCCATGGACCATGTAGGACATGATATAATTAAAAATAGCATTATATAATGATACTGCAAAATAAATATCTGGAAAAAGAGCAGCAACATCCCTAAAACAAACATACCAAAACAACCACTCAAGCTCAAGGCCAATTATTCTGGTCAAGAAGTTCATTAAGCTCCCCTCCACATACACACACACACACAACTACTAAAATAAGATTTATATAATCTGAAGGGAGAAGCTTTTGGATTGGCTCAGATATAGTATCAAGTGTTAGCCATTCCTTGGGCTGGCACAAAACAATGCTGGCTTAAAATGTGCTGCCCCCATTGCTCATGCCTATCCTGCCTCCATTTGTGTAAGCCATTGCTGAATGATGCTCTGACTTGTGCCTCATGAGAAGCAGGGGGAGTGGTTGGCTCCTCCCTTTTTGCTCCCCATGAAACTTAACACATATAGTACCAGAAAGAGAGGAACACATCCCACAGTCAGGGCAATGAAGCCAGAATGGTGATGGACCTCACTTTGGGATTTTATTCATCTTGGGTACTTAGCTTGTCTGTGGCCCTTTGGAGTGTCTATCAAGTTAAAATAAAGTGAAATGGACAAAGACATGGGAATGTGGCTGAGCCAAAATAACCCCAGAGAGATGATAGGAAGACAGTGTTTATGCAATTAGTGAACTCCTGTGGAATCTTAGGAGGAAGCGTTCTCTTATTTCTAATATAGGTAAGTAAGCAAATAAGCAGAAGCCCCCTCAAGTCCCATCATGATTCTTCCCCAAATGGAAGAGTGAGGTTTTCTCTCCTCTACCTTGTTGGTAAAGTAAAGAGAAGTTGATGTCAAAAACACCTGAAGGAAGGTGGGAGATGGCA
Source organism: Thermophis baileyi (assembly GCA_003457575.1). Classification (NCBI taxonomy): domain Eukaryota; kingdom Metazoa; phylum Chordata; class Lepidosauria; order Squamata; family Dipsadidae; genus Thermophis; species Thermophis baileyi. The sequence goes on along the minus strand of QLTV01000597.1, from coordinate 3,765,968 downwards.
CCTGAAGAGATGAAAGGCATGGAAATGTGTGTATGTGTGTGTAGGGGGGCAATGGAGAGGGCAAATGCTGGGAGAGAAATAAATCTAGCCAGTGATCAAAAGGGAGGGGCATGCCTGCAACTCTTAATCCTCCCAAAATGTACCTCTGATCATATCCTCTGCTTTTTATCTGAACTTTGAATTCATAGTAATTGATGGCAAAGTTCGAATAGATTTTGAACACCTTAAAGCATTGTTGGACAATGTTGTGATAAGAAGCTGTATTTATACAGGTACCAATAGTGATGACTGAAGCCTATCTCATTCATGATCTGGGGATGAAACAAGGGCAATAGCAAGGACTCAGGAGGACAAGTAGGAGTTGTCAGGGTGTGATTATGTTATGGTTGAAGTGGGGACCGATGCAGAATAAAGACAAGCTATTAAGAAGCCATCCTTGAGAGCGAATGATTACGTTAAGCTGACAAGCCTCTCCAAAGGAGATCCTTCTCCCTTTTTCAAACTAGGAAATGTTTACATTTGGGCAGTTCCTATAAATATATTCTCGGCCACAGGCAGTAATATGAAAAGGCTGATCCAATTTCACAGAAAGTAGCAAAGGGATGAAATTTAATATATTCAGCTTGGAAAGGTTGAATATAAACAACACTTTTTGCACAAAATTATCCATTTGCTGTGTAGCTTTAGATTTGTTCATATTTTACAACAGAAACTCACTTATGCCTGTGGCGCTTGGAATTTCTTTTCCTTTTGGGAGAAATTCCTGACTATTCTCTATTTCTCATGAGTTTGCTATTGTATAAATCCCTAGAGAACTTTAAGCCTTGAAATGAATTATAAACAAGAAGGAGCACAAGGACATCCTCAGAAAATAGTGTGCAATAGCTGGTAGCAAAATCTTTTGTAACCTCCAAATTATATTTCTTCAAGATTCGGTGCTATAAATATAAGACTTATTTCAAGGATTGGTGCAATTGTAAAGGACCCAACCCTAGGTCCCCATGAATAGGGTTGCTGTCTTAAATTCACAGGTGTCCATGGTTGTATGTGTGTGGGGGAAAAACAAGTGGACAGCTGTGATCAATCAAAGCCATGCCCTTTTGTTAGGGCCAACATTTTTGACACCACATTTTATTTATTTATTTATTTATTTATTTTATTTATTTATTTGTCAAACATGTACAAGATAGCAGGTATAGGTATAATCATAAACATAATCAAAGTGAATACAGATAGATGAAGACAATAGGACAGTAGGACAGGGACGGTAGGCATGCTGGTGCGCTTATGCACGCCCCTTACAGACCTCTTAGGAATGGGGTGAGGTCGACAATAGACAGTCTAAGGTTAAAGTTTTTTGGGTTTGGGGAAGAAACCACAGAGTCAGGTAGTGAATTCCAGGCATTGATCACTCTGTTGCTGAAGTCGTATTTTCTGCAGTCGAGTTTGGAGCGGTTTACATTAAGTTTGTATCTATTGTGTGCTCGTGTATTGTTGTGGTAGAAGCAGAAGTATTCATAGACAGATTGTGGAATAAGGTATTCTGTTGCAAGTGGAGGAGTGGAGGACTCTTCTCGTGAAATATTTTTGGACTCTCTCAATTGTATTAATATCCGATATGCAGTGCGGGTTCCAGACAGGTGAGCTGTATTCGAGAATTGGTCTAGCAAACGTTTTGTATGCTCTAGTTAGCAGTGTAATGTTGCCAGAGAAGAAGCTACGCAGGATTAAGTTGACTACTCTTAGTGCCTTTTTGGCAATGTTGTTACAGTGGGCTTTGGCACTTAGATCATTAGATATGAGTACTCCAAGATCCTTGACAGAATGAGGGTCATCCTCATTCTCATTCATTCACATCCTCCCATATGGATGCCCTGCTTAAGTCTATTTCTGGTTCCTTTTACTTTCTAGTGTCTTTACTCATAGTATTTTCTGGCCCCTTTTCACATTAAATTGCCAATTTTTTAAAATCCACATTAAAAAAAAATGTATTTTGGACATATATGCTCCAAAAATACTTCCTTAATTGTGTATTGGTTGCTTTTTTGCATAGAAAACTCTGGCAGAACATTTGAGGGACACAAAAGCCAGTAAACAGTTAAGTGTGATCCTCACATTAATTCTGGAAGTGCAAAATCAGATCAGACAGCACTGGAATTGACTAAGCTGTGATCCCTTAAATTTCCCTTTCGCTGCCTGGCCAAGAGCCTCTGATTACCTGCTACTTAATCCCTTTTTCAAAACTGGAGATCCTCACACTGAGCATTCTGCCTGCGAAGCATTCTGGGACCTTTCCCTGATCATGTTAACAGCTTAATGGTTGCCTCTTCCTGGCATGCAAAATACTTTCTATAACAAGTTAGCATGGACTTCAATAAGATTACTTTACAAAGGCATCTTCTACTCTTGCCAAAGAGCATAAACTTGATCTTATGAAAGTTTTGTATTTATACAGTCTTTGATACAATGGTCCCAGCTATTTAATATACAAGCCCATATGTTTCACTTCTTGTTTCTTCCATGTTTTATATTAGGAGCATGTAGATATGATACATAGGTTTGTACCAATTTTGGGGGCATATTGTTTACACAAACTTTTCTTTAAACTCCACATAGTTTTATTGAATCTATGAATTTTCTGTCAGTGAGAACAATCAGTGGAAAGGCTTGCCTCCAGAAGTGGTTTGTGCTCCATCATTGGAAGCTTTTAAGAAGAGATTGGACAGCCATTTCTTCAGAAACATATAGGGTTTCCTGCTTAAGCTGGGGTTGGACTAGAAGACCTCCAAGGTTCCTTCCAATTCTGTTATTCGGTAATTCTGTAATCCTGTAGTTCTGAACTATGTGATCAATTCACAATTGACCTGAATTTTGTAGACATACTGTAAGGTCTACTGTAACTTCTAAAATAACAAAGAGAAATTCTTAGTTTCTGATGGAAGACACCTGTTGTTACAACTAGATTTTTAAGAGTTGGGATAGGTTTGAATCCAAGGACCCAGTGATTAGATTCATTTGGAGGAATTCCACTTATGTACTATATTTTGTTTCAGAAGCAGCTTAAGTTAGCATTCTATCTAAAGTCTTCTTACACTATTGGACTATAAATCATGGTTAACAGAAAGAAACTAATGTTAATTGCCCAAGTATTCTTTTTTTCTGTAATGGACATTGAATTTTGTTGGTACTATATCTGTATCTGAACTTATTTCTATGTCTCATATGTTTTGCATAGTAACAGAGGTAGTTAATTTATTGAAACAAAAGTTGAATAACAACAAACTCTTAATATGTCAGAGGAACAGTCCAATATCCTGATATTCTAGAGTATATAATGTTGATTTCAAAATCAGTGATCCTTACTATCTTGCTCCCTGCTTCCTTTTGTGAAGACAACAGCTGCTAAATTGGGATGTTATAAATATTCTGTCACTAAGCAATGTTCTTACCCCCAGTGTGTGCAAAAGTCAGCAAACACAATGACTGTATTCCGTTTCACAACTGTAAAAAAACAAGTGAGGTCAATAACTGCCAGACCTCATATTAAAGATAGAAATGTTTATATTGTGGCTAAAAGGAATCTGTCAAATATATCAATCAGAAACCACAAAGTTTCAAAACAGAAAGCATATTTTGCTTTCTTTTTTCTTTTGCTACCGGTAGTTATTCTAAGTGCACTCAAAGTATATGAGGAGATGCTTTAACTTGTAGTGAGAAAAAAACATGTGGTAGTTCTTTAACCCCTTCTCTGTTACTTGCTGTGAATTATGCATGCAGAAAAAATTCTGCTTTCCTCTGATTGCCTAAAGTGTCTCGAAAGATAAGGTAACATTTTAATTTTTTTAAACAAACCCACATAATTCACTTGAATACAGTATGTGGAATTCTTGCTAGTCCTTGAGTTTGTTTGCTTGCAGATATTTCATTATGCAACTACTGAAGATAAAATTATCATCACACTGATGATATTATCTAGTTGGGTAATGAAATGTCTGCAAGGAAACAGTTAAGCTCAGATAACACTAAAGAAGCACTAAGGACTCCATAATTCAATCCTGAGCTACAGCCATTATTTTCTATTGCCACCTGAATATATTGGCGTGATGGATTGAAAGTGGAGGAATTCTTTTATTTACATAGAATTTTTCCCAATGTTATCCAATCATATGTAAGGCCCTAACAGTTTCCAGAGCATCCAGCACCATGGACAATTATTACCGTAACTATTGATCAGTGGACTTGTAGTCTAATAGTTTCTGAATTCCTGCTAAAGGCTGGAACTGTTTTGTGATCAGTTCATTTAACTTCCTAAGTAGATTCGGCTGCCAAAAGGCCCAAGGCTTTGTAGAGAATTCTTAATTTTCACCTAGAGTATTGTTGAACTAAAAATTTTTCTTAGCATAACATCTGATGGTATATTTTAGAATAAGCCAAACACTTCCTTAAGGCTAAACATTTAAAGAGGTTAAAAGCTTAAGAGAAGCTAATTTGAATATTCTATTAATGTACCATAAATATCTAAGGAATCCAACTGCCTCCAAAATTGTGCACTTTAGGGGGGGAAAAGATAACAAACATACAACTGCAGTTTCTTCACAGTTCAGCAAGCAGAATCAACAAGCACTGATTATCTTATTGTCTTGTTTTTGTACAATTTATAGAGCTGGAATTGAATGGAATTTTTATGTGGTGTGTGTGTGTGTGTGTGTGTGTGTGTATATATATATATATATATATATATAGAGAGAGAGAGAG
>QLTV01000597.1:3726980-3756223 GCA_003457575.1 Thermophis baileyi | reverse complement strand
GAAGCAGAGGGGGGGGGGAGAGACACACACACAGATAGAGAGAGATACAGAGAGAGGGGGGAAATAGGGAGAGGGGGAGAGAGACAGAGAGATACATAGAGGGGGGAGAGGGGAAGATAGAGAGGCAGAGGGGGAGAGAAAGATACAGAGAGATATATACAGACAGAGGGGGAGAGGAGAGAGAGAGAGAGAGAGAGAGAGAGAGAGAGAGGGAGGGAGAGAGAGAGAGAGAGAGAGAGAGAGAGAGAGACAGAGAGAGAGAGAGAAGGGTTTTGTGGTTCCCAGTTCTCTGCCCTAATGACCAGCTGGGTAGGCATGGCTAGGGAGTCATGTGACTGGGTGGAGTAAGTGACATCGAGTTGACCACACCCACCCAGATTTTGTGGCTCCCGGTGTTTTTTTTCTGTGGGAAATGGTTCCAAATGGCAGACCCCTGTGCTAGGCCATTTAAGCTCTCTCCCTCTCCCTCTCCCTCCCCACTCTCCCTCCCTCCCTCCCTCCCTCTCTCTCTCATACTACTTTTGAATGGTATTTCTTGTCTTGGTCATCACTGACAGAAATGTAGTAGATTGACTTTGTGGAGTTGTATTGTGTTAGGCTATTGTGTTGCTGTTCAAATGCTACTATCTCAACACTGTTGATGCACTGGAGCAGAAAGACATGCAATTCACTTTGGCTATGGGTTATCAGTGGGGCAAAATGTCAAAGGCAACTTGCTTCCACCAACAAATCCTAGGCCAGACACCGCCTAGCAACAGGGAGGCCATTTTCATAAGATACATAAGGCCAGTTTGGTAACTTGCAAAGCAGCAGAAGGAGGAAGATAAAGAAAAAACACATAAGGATTGGATATAATGCAGGAAAGGGAGTTAGTTCTGAAAAATAAAAATAAAAAATTATGGAATGCTTATCCATGGCAATGCCAATGTTGTGGAATAGCCTCTCTTTAGAAATTGGGATGGCTACCTCGTTAATTTTTCTAAAATTTCTGAAAACCAAGCCCTTTGAAAGAGCATCTCCTTGATTTGCTGTTATCATTTTATGGGTTTTTTCCCCTCAATACTTTTTGTGGCTTTTGCTTAATTACATTTATGGCTATTGTTTTAACTTATGATTGTCAGGTTGATAGATTTTACCACAGAAGTTTTGACTACAACATTTACTCTATGTAAGCTACAGAGGGGATTCCCCCCCCCCAATTAATTGCAGCAGAGTAGAAATATGTTAGCTAAATATATACATATTTGTATTCCTATTAATTATGTAATATTTATATTTCTTATTAACACTTTTTTTCAAGCTATCCATTGCTTTCTTTAGGGAATCTTAAACATTTCAATATTTAGATCGAGCTGGAGTACTTCCTATTTCTGCAAATTGCTCCCACTTAGTGTGTGTAGGAGGGAGGAAAAAAATAGTGTGTGTATACAGTCTAACTTGTTTAAATAGACTGATGGTTGAACTTGTGTGGGAACTTGCAACGGGACCTAACTTCTTGCGTTTGCTACCCCTCCCCCTCTTTTACAGCACCTGGCCAAACTTATCTAGGTCTAAAAGTTAAGTGAGGCCAGGCCTGATCAGTAATTGGATAGGAAATTGCCAGAATATCCTAGGACTACCCACCCAGAAGGCAAACTCTCAAACTGTAACTCTGCCAAGACAATCACACGTGGGTGACCACTAAGTCATCAAGAATTATGCTGAACTTGAAAACTCTGCCTTCAGCCTTGAGAAGAGAACCATCTTTCTAAGTTCGCAATACACCTTCCCTTGCCTTCTGGTGGAAAACTAAATGAGAATTTCTTTTTTTTAAAAGTTTTTATTAAATACACATATAACACAAACACATACAAAACAAACAAACCAATAGGGGTACAATTTCCCCATATTTACATTAAGCTTACATTAAGTTCTTCCTTTTACTTTATTTTCCAGACAACTCAGAACTTGGAAGCTTGAATGTTATCTTGTGAGGTTTGCATTGGTCTAATAGCAATAGCAATAGCACTTAGACTTATATCCTGCTTCACAGTGCTTTACAGCCCGCTCTAAGCGGTTTACAGAGTCAACATATTGCCCCCAACCATCTAGGTCCCCATTTTACCCACCTCAGAAGGATGGAAGGCTGAGTCAACCTTGAGCCTGGTGAGATTCGATCTGCCAAACTGCTGGCAGCTGGTGATCAGCAGGAATAGCCTGCAGTACTGCATTCTAACCACTGCATCACCGAAGCTCTAATAAAAGTATTGCAATAATATAGACTCTGGGTTCTTAAATTGAGGATACCGGTTTAATACAATTAACAGAGCAAACAATGAAGAACAAAATCCATGATTCAGTTAGAACTTTTTTTTTTCTACAGACCCTAATTTTAAGAAATTTTCCTTGTAAAACAACCCTCTTGTCTGGATACAAATCCCTGGCGTGTTCAGTGGAAAATGTATGCCTAGTGCTATTAGTGGTAGCATTAGGTGTTGTCACTGTTATTTTGACCTTTGATGGAATCTTCCTTTTCTCCATTTTGCACACATGAAGATTAGCAGCACCTAAAACCACAAGCACAACCTCATTTGCATTCCTCAGAGACATTTCCTGCTTGGTCTTCCATTCTAACACTTCTTTTAAGAAAAGGACTGTATGCAACATGGGAAAACCATACAAGAGTTCACATTATTATGATTCTCTTCAGCATAATTATTGTATATATGGGGGGGGAAAGAGATATACAGTAGTAAGGATATTAGTTCCACCTACCCTACACCCTTTCATTCTTTTCAGGTATAAGACAGCTGTGGATAGAGCTGTAGAGTTTACCACTGATGAGGCTTTCTGGATAATTTGGAAGTAGGGGGTGTTTGTATTTGGCACCTTTTAGATGTAGCTGAATTACAACTCATCCGAGCCAACAATCCTGACTGGACTTAATAGCTGGGGATGATAAAACCTGCCATCCAACAATATGAGCTGACAGGTGGCAGGTTGGTGAAAAACTGACATCTCTAATGTTTCTGGATGAGGGCTTATGAGATATGGTCATCTTGAGCAGCACATGCTAACACCTCTTTTATCAAGCAGGCTGTGCCAACACCTTATGTGTTGTATAGTCCCCATTGGAAAACTCAAGTGTTGACATAAAGGAAAGCTCAGGAGATTTGCCTTTTCTATGTAAACAAGTTGGAACTTCAGGCTCTATCAGCATCCTTTCATACCAAGAAATCCAGCACTGACCTCAGCATACCAGACTCCTCATACTTGTCTCTCACACAAATGACTCTTGGAAAAACAACTACTGTAGGAGGGGGGGGAACCTGTACAGTCCTAGTGAACAGGAGCTCTAACATGAAGATAATCTCTGAATAAATTAAAACAACCATTCCCAACTGATGTATTTTATGTGTGTTGGACTAAAGATTTCATGTTGTTCAGCACAGCCGGGGCGGGGGATTATCTTATTTATTTATTATTCCATCTTTATTAATTTTATGAATAACTCAAGGTATTTGGAGCTGAAAGAGAGAGCTGTATATCCTAAATATATATATAGGATATACAGTGTGTGTGTGTGTGTGTGTGTGTGTGTGTGTGTGTGTGAAAATAGTGCATTACTCTATAGGGTAACAGTGAAAAAACACCTCCAACAACAGATCCCTCCTTAAAGATTTTTATGGGCTCTGCTCCTTGAATTCCCAGAATTTTCTCTGCCAGTTCTTCAAGAAAGCTACATTCATATAATAGCCTTAACTTGGCTATTGAATTTTAGGCCGTAGTTTGAGGACCCATGCTTTACACCAAAATACACCAAACCATAAACTTACCAAGCAAGCTAGATGTGCATAAGCAAAAAGACCCAACAAGGTTAAAACCAAAGCTTTGACTAGTGTGCAAATGTAGTTACTGGCCCTTGAATTGACATAGTGAATTGTGTGATTCCCCTCCCCCAGCCAAGAACTGCTAGAGGAATTATCATAAAAGGATAAGGGGAACTCCCTTTATTACTCAGAGTAGACCATGCTGATTTCAGCATTTATTGTAAATTAAAATTAAAAGTAGAATCATCTTCAGAGCACTTGTGCAGTCTCCTTAGCTGCTAATATCCCAGCGCTCCTTGCCAGGCCCTTACCCTGTGATCTGCTTTCTGCAACAAAAATGTTGCAGCAGAAGGCCATATACACGAAGAGCCTCAAAGCACAATGTATTTCCTGGCAAGTGGTCCTCCTGACAGCCTGTCAAATAGCTCTTTGGTGAGCTGTTTGGTATACAGTTTCAGTCAGGAGATAATGGTGCCATTGCCTGTGCTTTTTCCATCTTCCTGAGTACAGATTTGAACCGGGCAGCTTGCCAACCAGCTGTTTAGTGGGTTCTCAAGAGCACCATTGAAATGGAGAAGTACATGGGAAGACTCATCACCGGTTGTTTGCTTACTTGCTAAATTTATATTGTACATCCTACAAGGTTGACTCAGCCTTCCATCCTTCCGAGGTGGGTAAAATGAGGACCCAGATTGTTGGGGGCAATATGCTGACTCTGTAAACCGCTTAGAGAGGGCTGCAAAGCACTGTGAAGCGGTATATAAGTCTAAGTGCTATTGCTAAGTGCTATTGCTATATACTGTATTAGACTTATATCCACCCCTCTATTTCAGGAATTTATTGTATGTAACCTTCCCCAAACCTTGTCTGCCCACCTGCCCATCAACAACCTAGCAAGATAAACTGAACGGAGATCAAAGTGATGATCAAGTCAACTTCCATGGTTAAGGGTGGACTAAGGTCTCCCTGGGGAGGAAAGCTATGACAAATCTAGACAGCATACTAAAAAGCAGAGACATCACCCTGCCAACAAAAGTGCGTATAGTCAAGGCTATAGTTTTCCCAGTTGCAATGTATGGCTGTGAAAGTTGGACCATAAGAAAGGCTGAGTGACAAAGAATTGAGGCCTTTGAACTATGGTGCTGGAGAAGACTCCTGCGACTCCCTTGGACTGCAAGGCGATCAAACCGGTCAGTCCTAGAGGAGATCAACCCTGACTGCTCTTTAGAAGGCCAGATCCTGAAGATGAAACTCAAATACTTTGGCCACCTAATGAGAAAGAAGGACTTACTGGAGAAGAGCCTAATGCTGGGAAAGACTGAGGGCAAAAGAAGAAGGGGAGGACAGAGAATGAGGTGGCTGGATGGAGTCATTGAAGCAGTTGGCGTGAGATTAAATGGACTCTGGGGGATGGTAGGAAGGCCTGGAGGAACATTGTCCATGGGGTCGCGATGGGTCGAACATGACTTCACAACTAACAACAACAACAAAGGGTCTCCCAAATCTAGTTCAATACCTTCACTACCACCCAGGCTGGTTCTCACTTAGAAGTAAATCTCTTGTAACCTAACAAGCTGATGGGCACTGAGTTGAGATAGAGAGAAGTAGGAGTGACCTTAACCCACTGAGAAGTTTAGATGCACTGAAATGGGGGATGAATGGCTCTTAGTGGGAGGGGTGAGATCAGAAGAAAAACAGGGAGAATGGCTGTGCATTTTGGGGCTCATTTATATCGATATTCATTTCTATCTCCCTATTTCTACATGGTGCTTTTCCTGCATTTTACTATGATTTAGCTTTATATTCAAACAAGGACAATTTCCTTTGACTGCTGGAATCCTTGCAAAGTATAGACTTTCCATGTATGTACCTCTCCTATTTCAGTCCATATAACTGGAATTGAAAGATAGCTGCTCAAATTTCCACCAATTTCTGTTACACATGTTTTCTATTTTAACTTTTGGTTCTTCACAAAAATAGGGCCACACTTTTAAGTCTCCTACTCACAGCTTGGAAGAAAGTCCCAATGAAATGAATAGGATTCATATCACCAAGATATGGTTGGAATGCACAGATCCATCCTCTAAATTTCCCTTTGGACATTTATTATTTATTCTGTAGTCATTCAACCTGTGCTAAGTTGAAGGGCGTTAGTCCTTGAAAGATAACCTCTGACATAATTGCTGTCAGAGGTTATCAGCAGTTACAAATAAGTCTATCCAATGACAGTATACAATATACCTGAACAGTTGTATAATTAGTGTTGTTATGTGGTTAAATTCCTAGATGTCAATCTTCAGACAGCCTTCCAAATTGTTTACCAGGTTTGCTTATTGAGCCTTCAAAGGTTTCCCTTAAGGTTCCTTCCCCTCCCTAAAACCTTTGCCTTCCAAAACAAGAGAAAGGGAATCAAACAATTTTGGAAGCTGCCAGAAAGCAGTGGTTTCCACCAGGGGTGGGCTTCAAAATTTTTAGCAAGGGGTTCTCTGCCCGGTTGCTGGGTGGGCATGGCCATGGTGGGTGTGGCCTAGTTGGCCTCCTGAAATATGGTGTGGGGGGGCGTTTTTGCCCTCCCCAGGCTCCGGAGGCTTTCCTCGAGCCTCCCGGTGGGCGAAAATGGCCTCCCCAGGCTCCAGAGGCCCTCTGGAGGCCAGAAACAGACCCATTTCCGGCCTTCCCGAACTTCCAGTAGGCCCGTTTTTTGCCCTCCCCGAGCCTCCGTGTGCGCCCTGCACTTACCTGCATCCAAAATGGGCCGCGTGGGGGCTCCTGGGAGGGTCAGGGCAGGGTAGGCAGGGCCAGACAGGAGTGGGATTTGGGGGTTCTCTGAACTGCACAGAATCTTAACTAGAGGTTCTCCCGAACCCCTGCGAACCCCCAGCAGCCAACCTCTGGTTTCCACCCCTCACATATTAGTAGTGTATATAGATATCAGTTAATGCTTGTATATAAAAGGTTGTGGGGAAGGCAATAAGAGAATGATTCCAGCAGTGAATCTGTCCATAACTGTCCTGCATTTCTGATCTTGCCCAGAAACAAAAGGAATTTTCCCATATTAGTTTAGTTGCTGGATGGTATTAGATTTAGCTATATTTTTGTGCAGTGACAAGGTCAAAATTCCACCCCAATACTGTACCTCTCAGGGACAAAATTTTATTGTGTTTCTATTCATCCAGGGATAGTTTATTGTTTAGGCACAATTTTTGAGTGCGTAATAAAACTCTTATGCCATATTCATAGCTTTAACTCCTAGTGACTGAAGTGGTTGAATTCTATAGGCATAAGAGTAGCTTTTCCGGCATAAACAGCAGCAGATCTCCTGAATTCATTAATGCTTATCAGATCCTTCTGGCCTTGAAGTGCCATTTTCATGTTTAAAATGGATCTAAATAGGATACAATCAAACCATGGGCAGCAATATCATTTCCTACAATAGCTTTTAATGCACTTCTTTCTTATCCTTCCTAATGGTTTCATTAACAATCTGATGGGCAATAAAAAGGATAGGCAAACTAAGTTTATTTTTTGCAGCAACCTATTGAAAGTTGAAAATAACCAATGAGGAGTGAAGACGAGTAAGTAGAAAATAGAAACTTCTGAGATGTTAAAAATGGATATATCTGCTGAGATGTAAAGGTACAGTCAATTAGGGTAGCCTTCCCTAATCTGAAGATGATGTATGGATGATGAAGTACAAATATCTATTGAGCCGTTTGATATTCCTTATATTCTGAATTATAGGTAACGGTACAAAGATAATCATAATAGCAATAGCACTTTATTTATTTATTTATTTATTTATTTTATAAAATTTATATGCCGCCCAACTCCCGAAGGACTCTGGGCGGCTTACATCATAAAAAATAAAACATATAAAAACAATTTAAAAAAGAAAGGGGAAAAAAAAACCCCAACTATATTTAAAATAAAACATTCACACAACCATTCATGGGCCAATCAGAACAACTATTGGCCCCAGGCCTGCCGGAAAAGCCAGGTCTTAAGGGCTTTACGGAAGGCCAGTAAGGTGGGGGTAGTACGGATCTCGGGGGGAAGTTGGTTCCACAGAGTCGGAGCGGCTACAGAGAAGGCCCTCCCCCGCGGTCCCGCCAGCCGGCACTGTCTGGCCGACGGGACCTGAAGAAGGCCAACCCTGTGCGACCTCACTGGTCGATGGGAGGAATGTGGCATAAGGCGGTCACGCAGATAAACTGGTCCTGAGCCATGTAGGGCTTTAAAGGTAACAACCAACACCTTGAATTGTGACCGGAGCGCAATCGGCAACCAATGCAGCTCGCGAAGGATGGCACTTGTGTGGGTGTACCTTGGCACACCCATGACTGCTCGCGCAGTTGCATTCTGGACCAGTTGTAGTCTCCGGACACTCTTCAAGGGTAGAAGACTCTTCACTTAGCCTTATATACCACTTCATAGTGCTTTACAGCCCTCTCTAAGTGGTTTACAGTGTCAGCATATTGCCCGCAACAATCTGGGTCTTCATTCTACCGATCTCGGAAAGATAGAAAGCTGAGTCAACCTTGAGTTGGTCAGGATCGAACTCCTGGCAGTGAGCAGTGACTTAGCCTGCATTCTATGGCTCATACTACCATGGCTCATAATAATACAATAACTGATAATATTTTGCCTCTTTGAATGCCACTTGAGCTGAGAAATTGATAGTTGTGCATGCAGGGCATCTGGTAGGCTATTCTTCTTCATCCTGGAGACCAGGTAGTTGGACTGCTGGTGCCATTGCCACAAGAACCAGATCTCTTTGCAATAAGACCACCCTGATTTGGTACTAGATGAGAAGGCGATCTGCCATGTATTAATTACTGAAACATGGCTTAGTGAGTGTGACAAAGATCTATCCAGCTGGGTATTGGGTTTTCGTTTAGATCCTTTTTAGTCTAGATTCAGACTTAGATATAGAATAATGACAGCATTGATTACTGTCTTGGATGCCCTATCTTAAGATTTAGATAGCAGTGGTGGATCCCCTATAGTCTTACTGGACTTCTCAGTTGCTTTTGATACTATCGACCATGGTACCTTATTGGGCTGTCTATGGGAGATGGGAACAGGAGGAATTGTTTTACAATGGTTCTACTCCTTCCTCGATGGGCAGTTTCAATCTATCATGGGGGAAGGAAAGCTCAGCCTTTGATGTAGCAATAGCACTTAGACTTATATACCACTTCACAGTGCTTTACAGCCTGCTCTAAGTGGTTTACAGAATCAGCATATTGCCCCCAACAATCTGGGTCCTCATTTTACAGACCACGGAAGGATGGAAGGCTGAGTCAACCTTGAGCCAGTGAGACTCAAACTGCTTGCAGTCAGCAGTCAGCAGAAGTAGTCTGCAGTACTGCATTTTCACCACTGCACCACAACAGCTGTATGGGGGTGCTTATCTCTCCTACTTTTTAAAACATATACGAAGCCACTGGGAGATACACCCAAATGAGCATCATCAGTTTGGGCTATGAAGGAGATGCCACTGATGTCCTTTCCAAGTGTCTATCAGGGTCTGGATGAGAGACATCAAAGAAGCTTCAACCTAAGTAAGATGGAGTTGCTGTTGATATTTCAAGGCTCTCTGTGAATGACTTTGGAAGACAGGAGGAAGATCCACAGTCTAAGTAATGGTCTCATATGACCCAGGTTAAGTATAGGTGGGGAAAAACATGGGAAGTGTTTCAAATGAGACACTTCTAATTTTCTGGACACCAAAAAGATACGAGGGGAGAAATATTTTCAGACTTATAAGATTCTATTTCGTGTAACCTTATAACAAAAATAGTGCTAATACTATTTATTATAACTTTGACAGGATTTCTTCACTCTCAAGAAAGAGGTTTCAAAGGGCAGGAGATGATTACAAAACAAGCCCAGGTTTTATTGAAGGTTGGTTCTGACTCAGAATGACTAGCATCATTTAGTACTTCCAAAGATCATTAACTCTCCCTGTTATTAAAGATGACTGGCATCTATAAGCATGTGTAGAATTAAATACATTTTTTTTCTTTTTATGACCCTGTAATCCTTTTTATCGGGGTGGAGTCAGACCGACTGAATAGAGCTGAGTGTTTACTATCCGGATGCCCTTCCTGATGCCTATGCAGAGTTTGCAGCAGATATTTTCTCTTTTTACCCTATAGAGAAACATTTGTCACTGTCTAGGATTGAACTTTCAATCTTCCGAGTGGGAGGCAAGCATCTTCACCTCTAGGCCACCATGCCACTCTATAGAATTAATTTAGAATTAAATGCATTTAATCTTTTGAAATCGCTTGCACCAAAAGCTGTAAAATTACATTTTATGGGAATACTGTTCACACATGAATGGAAATGTATGGATTTTCTGGTGGTCTATCATCCAGGAATTAACCAGGCCAACTCTGCTTAGCTTCTGAGATCAGCTAAAATTAGGTGACTGCTGTTATTTTTTGAGGCAGAAGCCTAGGTGAAGCCTAAATTCAAATCTCACCAATTATGAAGTTGACTGGATGATGGCACCATCAGGAAACATTCACTCCATTATGCTGGAGCACAAATGCCCTGATTAAATATCATTGAAGCCATTGGTTTTTTTTTGGGGGGGGAAGGGGGTATCTGAAACCACCACAGAATCAGGGAAGTCTTGCTCATCCCTCCTTCCTTATTCAGCTCCCTCCCCATCTGGCTCCAGGAGGGGGAAAATAAGAGAGAGAGAGAGAGAGAGAGAGAGAGAGAGAGAGAGAGAGAGAGAGAGAGAGAGAGAGAGAGAGAGAGAGAGTGTGGGAGGGAGGGAGGGAGGGAGAGAGAGAGATCCTAGAGAAAACCTTCTTTTGTTGGCATATCAAGGTGGTTTAGTTCTTCTCCCTTATAGCAAAATGGAGAAATCTGTGGTTCTTCAGATGTCATTGGGATCTAACTCCAGCCAACATGTAAGGATATTGTTACTGGCTGACATTTCACAGGCGTACTGGGACATAAACAAAAACTTTGAGAATTCTGTCCTTTTTAAAAAAAAAACAAAAAAAAAACCAGTTGCTAATACATCATCTGTCTTGTCTATACTGCTTTCCCAAAAACAGGTCTGTGAGATTTTATGACAGATTCTAACCTGCATTTCAGACAAAGAGTATCCTTCTGCATTCAGCTGTGGAATCTGGGGCTTGTTCAACCATTCATCTCTGAGATAAACTCAGGCATGGCAGGTGCTGAAATCTATGTAGATAACAATAGCTGTTTGAAATCCCTAGTTTACAAAGGTTGCTTCTTACCGATTTATGACTGTATCCACAACCTAGCATTCTTCAGATATGTCGGATTTCTACTCTTATAATCTGTTATCAACAGCACCTTACGGCTAGAATTTTTGGGAATTAAACTTTGAAACGTGTGGAGAACATTTTTAGGGTTAAGAATTTTGTTTTACACCAGCACTGCTGGAGGACACTGGTTGCTTATGCCTGAAAACTAATTTTTAATTAGGGCTTCAAAGAACGGCCTTTTGTTTTTGTTGTTTGGAGATATCAGCTTTATTTATTGCACTTCCTTGGCTACTGAGGAATGTTGTCCCTTTTCTATCCAAATTTAAGATAAAAACACTCCTTTTCCTTTTGAGCATAAATCGTAGAAGGATTTGGCAACATAGCACTTGTAGGAAATGCTGTGTAGGTCTGTAAAGAATAGGAGACATAAAAAAAATATTCATTCTTCACCAGCATGGAGACCATCAAGTATATGAGGTGGATATCAACTTGCAAATACCCCCACACTAATGTATTAGGGAGTCCTCTGGTCTTTTTCCCAAATAGACCCCAAAGGTTTTAGATTATTACAGGGCCTGGATTTCTTCTGAGAAAGCTTAGCTATAAGCTAAGATGTTTATGGCTGAATAAAAGGCACCTCCTTCCTTCTGTGATGTATGTACTGTAGCTTGCTAAATCCTGAGTCCAATGAAGCCACTTAGAAGATATTTGTAGCTTTTCCTCATGATCAGCAGGGGGTTGGACTAGAAGACCTCCAAGGTCCCTTCCAACTCTGTTATCTCTATTTCTATTTCTATCATGTGATATTGCTACCACAATTGTCACCATCGTGGTTTGGACCTGCTTTGCTGCTGTTTATTTGGGTTTTGTTTATCTAGTTTTAGGACTTTAATAGAGAACAGATTATGTTTTAAGACATATTTATGCAGAAATATTGAAAATTCAAAAGAATTCACAAACTTTTATGAACTGCTGTACATGGCAGCCTTTGTCCTTGTAGTTTTATTATCATTTTATTTTGTGTTGACTTAACCGCATTGCAGGGATGTAAACAAATTAAATTAAAAATCCCACATCCTTATTTTTTTTTAAAGTTCAGGGTTCAGTGATCCCCACAAAATTCAAAAACTCACTAGAAAGGAATTCCTTTAAAATCCCAGTCTTAACAAATTTGATTTTGTGTGGTTGTCATGAGTTTTTTTAATGGAATTTGCTTCCCAGAAAACAAAACAAAACCCTCACCTCAGGGCAGAAAGGAAGACTTAGAGCACTGGATAACAAGCCAAGGATGTCAGACTCAATTTATGGCTAGACAATTCCAGCCTAACTTGGGAGACTTTTCTGAGCAAACAAGCAGGAATGTGAAAGACAAAAACAAGCAAACATCCATCATTAATGGACACACTATGTGGGTTAGAAACAAGAGGAAATTCAAGTTTCTCTTTCTGAAAGGGCAATGCTGGAAATATTTTGAGAGCTATTTAAATCCATTCCTATTCATGCAGAAATTGTGCACTGTCTGATTTCTCTCTGCCTCTGCCTCTCTCTCTCTTCCTAGAATAGCAATAGCACTTAGACTTATATACCACTTTACAATGGTTTACAGCCCTCTCTAAGCGGTTTACAGAGTCAGCATATTGCCCCCAACAACAATCTGGGTCTTCATTTTACCGACCTCGGAAGGATGGAAGGCTGAGTCAACCTTGAGCCGGTGAGAATTGAACTGCCAAATTGCTGGCAGCTGGTAGTCAGCAGAATTGACCTGCAGTACTGCATTCTAACCACTGCACCACCACGGTTCTGGTGAATGCAATAAAGATTTGGTTTCTAGTTGTGTTTGTCCTTGTTTCCATGAAAAGCCCCCCAAAGAGTCATCAAAAAGACAGGTCTGTTTGAAGCTCTTAATATAAATATTCTTTCAGATGTTAATTTACTAAATTTATGCTGGATCTCTTGATTTCAGTCTCATTATCAGTAAATTCTGTTCATAAGATTTTGACCTGTTCTGTTAGGTAGGGAAGGTGTTAAGGATTTATTGAATCTTCATGTCTTCTTGACTTAGTGGACACAGAGATACAGATGCAAATCAGTATGAAGTTCCACAACTCTGAAAATGTAAGCGCAATTCATATGCCTAGCAAAATAAATAAGATATTCATTTCTGAGGAATCTTGACATGATTTCTTCACTCTCAAGAAAGAGGTTTCAAAGGGCAGAAGATGACTATAAAACAAGCCCAGGTTTTATTAGTTTAATGGTTCTGACGCAGAATGGGTTGCATCAATTAGTACTTATATAGATCAGTAAGTCTCCCTATTGGGTTACCAGGCCTAGTACTTACACCACTCTTATTTAATGAGAGCATCCACTAACCTCAGCAAAGAAGGGCAACAGTTCCCAAGCTTTCTACTAAAAAAATTCAAGAAGGAGACAGTCCTTCTAACAGAATCAATCATCCTTATGGCTGAAGTACTTTATAACATAACCACCTGCATTCTTCCCATCTGTTCATAACCTCATCTAACAAAATATTTTTCCTCCTAGATTGGATTGATTCTTAATGTTACACAATTTTTCCTCAGACTCATTCCTGGTCTTTCCATTATCACCATGCATAAGAACATAACATGTATTTATCATCAATTAATAGATTTTTATGTACTGACAACAGTCTAATAACACTTATGCATACTTGGGCATACAATTTAATACTTTCACTCACATGTCTATGAAAATTCTCAGTCATGGTTGTCCCAAAGGTGCTTTTTCAAAAGGCAACTGGACTTCATTTTTCCTTGAAGATGTTTCACTTCTCATCCAAGAAGATCCATCATTCAGTCAGAACCGAAGAAACTTCTTGGATGAAAAGCAAAACATCTTCAAGGGAGAAAAAAAAAAGTCCAGCTGCCTTTTGAAAAAGCACCTTTGGGATTTTCACTCACAAATAAGCTTATACCTTCGCTTCCATTGAGATATTAATTAACAAACCCCAAAATCAGATCACTATGTTTACATTATAAATCTCAATCTTTTTATATGGTATGTTCATTACTAAACACACCCAAATACATTGATTTCCACTGCTTATCATGGCTTGGGTCAATCAAAACTTTTACATAATCCTTTTTAGTATTATACAAAAGGTGTGGCTAGTCATACTTACATAATTCTTACATAATTCCCTACTAGTGATAGCAATAGCAATAGCACTTAGACTTATATACCGCTTTACAGTGCTTTACAGCACTCTCTAAGCGGTTCACAGAGTCAGCATATTGCCCCCAACAATCTGGGTCCTCATTTTACCCACCTCAGAAGGATGGAAGGCTGAGTCAACCTTGAGCCGGTGAGATTTGAACCGCTGAACTGCTGAACAGTCAGCTGAAGTAGCCTGCAGTACTGCACTCTAACCCCTGCGCCACCTCGGCTCTTCTAAGATAAGGACTCATAAGGACTCATCAGTTTGAGTACATTATGGCCATTATGCCAAAGTACAATTTTGCTCTCAGCAAACTCACATTATTTATGCAAACTAGGCTCTCATTACCTTGCAGGGCAACATACTGTTGTCCGTATCCCAGCAAGTAGGAGGTATATGCAGAGCATGGACATGCACGCAGCCTATAAAAGGACATAAAAATAAGCTCTATATAAACCAGCATATATAGAATTAAATACATTTAATCTTTTGGAATCACTTGCACCCAGAGCTATAAAAATGCATTTTATAGGAATACTGTTCTCACATGAAAGGGAAAATAGGAGCAAATATATTCTTTAAGCAGAGTTTTTTGGCACCACTCTACTTCTCATTCATTTGTAAAGAGCTAGGGAGTTGCATACCAGATTTCAGCAGTCAACACTGAACTGACTTATGTCCAATAAGCGTGGTCCCTCCTCCAGTGTTTCTAAGCAACAGCATAATATAAAGTTATAAACTGCAGCCCATTTGTTCACAAGTGTTCCACCTCAATTGTTTACTCTGATGTTGCTGGCATTTTCCATTGTGCCTTTTATGATTCAGAGCTGCCTGCCTCACTCCCCAGATTTTCCTTCAAAACCCTGCAGAGAAGGTCAAGAAGGACAGACAGGAGAAAGCCTTCATTCAAGCATCCCAGGGCACCATATTTTAGCTAGTAAAGATAACTAATGTAATTACTGCTAATACCCAATCATAACACTGGACAATTTTAAGAATGGAGCAAAAACTGTGCTTATTTTGGAAATTAGTTGGATGTATCTGATTTTCAAAATAAGCAATTAATCACCAGAAGCTCTTCTGCATAATAAACAAAGTAGTCTCAGTTGATGTTGGATGTCTCAGAGCATATAATCATATTCCACAAGCATTTGGGCTGAGAGGTTAAGCAAGCCTTGCTATAGAGATTGAGTTGGGATGATGCTTCAATCCTGGAATGTGATATAAAATGCTTTTTTTTAAATAATAATAATAACAGAATAACAGAGTTAGAAGGGACTTTGAAGGTCTTGTAGTCCAGTCCTCTGCTCAAGTAGAAAACTATACGATTTCAGACAAATGGTTGTTCAAACCTCCAGTGTTGGAGCACTCACAACTTCTGGAGGCAAGTCTTCCATTGATTAATTGTCCTGTCAAGAAATTTCTCGTTAGTTCTAGGTTAAGTCTCGCATTAATTAATTTCTATCCATTGTGTCTTGTCCTCCCTTCAGGTGCTTTGGAAAATAG
The DNA here is from genome assembly GCA_003457575.1 of Thermophis baileyi. Lineage (NCBI taxonomy): Eukaryota > Metazoa > Chordata > Lepidosauria > Squamata > Dipsadidae > Thermophis > Thermophis baileyi. The sequence goes on along the minus strand of QLTV01000597.1, from coordinate 3,740,450 downwards.
GTTGACCCCCCCCCCTCTTCTTTGTGGCAGACCCTCAAATATCGGAACACTATCATGTCACCCTAGTCCTTCTTTTTGTTAAACTAGATCAGGGGTCTGCAACCCGCGGCTCTGGAGCCGCATGTGGCTCTTTCATCCCTCTGCTGTGGCTCTCTGTCGCTCAAAACATGTGTCACAATGTGCGACACCGGCTGGCACACGATTTATTGAGCTTTTCAACCCAATTTTTTTTCGGAGTTCAAAATATTTTTGTTGCATGCAGAAATAAAAAATTGTTTTCTCTGTAGCAGTTCATTGATTACATAAATGCAACACTCTATAGTTTTTTTATACATAGCATAAACGTAAAAAACGATATATGCAGTGTTATCTTCATTTTAGATGTCAAAAGGTTTTTGTGGCTCCCGGTGTTTTCTTTTCTGTGGGAAAATGGTCCATATGGCTCTCTGAGTGTTTAAGGTTGCCGACCCCTGAACTAGACATACCCAATTCCTGCAACTATTCTTCATATGTTTTAGCCTCCATCCTAATCATCTTTGTTGCTCTTCTTTGCACTCTTTCTAGAGTCTCAACATCTTTTTTATATCATGGCAACCAAAACCGGATGCAATATTCCAAGAGTGGTGTTACCAAGGCATTATAAAGTGGTATTAACACTTCACATGATCTTGATTCTATACCTCTGTTAATGCAGCCTAGGACTGTGTTGGCTTTTTTGGCAGCTGCAACACACTGCTGGCTCATATTTAAGTGTTGTCCACTAGGAATCCAAAATCCCTCTCACAATTTCTATTATTGAGCTAGGTACCACCTATTCTGTACCCGTGCATTTGTTTTTTCTTGCCTAAATATAGAACTTTACTTTTCTCACCATTGAATTTCATTTTGTTAGACAGGACCCACTGTTCAAGTTTGTCAAGATCCTTCTGTTTCTTGACCTTAAATTCTGGAGTATTGACTATTCCTGCAAGCTTGGTGTCATCTGCAAATTCAATGAGTTCCCCTTCTATCCCCTCGTCTAAATATTTGATGAAGATATTGAAGAGAACTGGGCCTAAGATAGAGCCTTGATGTATCGCACTGCATACTACAAAAAAAAGTCCCGATTTTATAAAAAGACTTGATTTTATTATTTGTGTTAAGGGAGTTCTGGTTTTAATTTTTGTGCACCACCTAGGGTAATCTAAAATGAAATTTGTAGCTATATAAAATAAATGATTGAATTGAAAGGTAGGCTACAAAATCAGAATGCTAAGAGTAGTAATATTTATAGTAACAATGGACTTTGATCATGAAGCATGTTATATGATAAAATTGAGGTGTTCCTGCCCTAGGGATGTGTAAAAAGTCCAGAGAGGAAGGTTGTTTTTTGCCCTGCGGGATGTGTTGATCTTAGATGTGTAAATTTCTTCCTTGGTGTTGTATTTTATGCAGGGCATTGGGGTGCAATACTGTGATAAAAGATTATCTTGAGCAGATTTTGTTTCTTGGAGAGAGGTACTTAATTAATTGCAGCCCAAGTGTCAATATGGGTGGAAAAACTTTAAGCATTTTAAAAATATATATCTTTATTTTGAAGTTGCTGGTGGATCAGAGGTGGTTGGGGAATGTGTGACCTGGCTGGGATGAACAAGATCTACTTTCAAGAGAATGGGGTTGATTCACTTGCAGTCAATGACAGATGACAGTGCCAGTGACAGATATGAAGGCACTTTGGCCAAATTGGCTTCAAACAGCACTTGTTGCCCATCCCAGCATGACAAAAACTGTGAGTCAAGGGGTGGTGGTAGATAATGTGGACATAGATAGCTGTCAGACGCAAATGATCAGGTCACACGTGAAGGTCCAATTAAACTGATTTATCGCTAATCATGGCGATGCACAGGAATCTTCTCAACTAATAGTTCACACCTGCTTGTAGTTAGATAAGAGTCAATGGAATTCAAGGGAGGTTAGTTCACTTGTGGCTACATAAGGATTCCAGGCGGATTCCTTTTTCCACTCCTTTGCTCCCAGCTTCTGCCACTTCTTCTCCTACAATAGTACTGTCAGAAGCCCTCTAGAGATATCTGAACTTCTGGGCCCTGCTAACCTGCAAGAGCAGAATACCCACATCACCATTGCCCATCAGAGGGGTACAGCATCCAGCTGACCCTTTGGAAAGAGGTGCTGCTGCAATCAACATTTAAATAGTTGCCTGAAGTTTTAAAACAGCTTGGTCACTTAAATGTTATTGCCTTCAGGAGAATTCTAATTTTTCTAACGATCTTTCTTGCTTTATCTTGCTGGGTTTTCTGAAATCTCCCAGTTATTTGACTCTTTAGTACAGCAATTTAATTTAATTTAATAGTACAGAATTTAATTTACTATCTGATCCCCCAGTTAATCTCTTGACATACAGCCGTCCTTCTTTGTCTTCCTCCCCTTAGTTGCATTCAAAAGCCACTTGCATGAGTATTCATATAGTGGGTGGGCAAATGCAATGACTTATGCACTAGCTTAGACATTGTGATGCATGTATGTAACCACGTCATTTATGTGATGGTGTCTTCTACAAATGTCATTCTGGTATCACTGTGGTTTGTTACGGACAACACTGCTCATTTGGCAGATAGCCTTTCACTCTTGATTGTAGAGTATAACCATATTTCCTCCCAATGGCTCCGTTATACTCCGGAAAATAAAGGCTGCATGTGTGGGTAATATAATGGCAGCTTGGCATAGAAACCACTCACCCTCAGAAGCAGGGGTCCATTTTGCTAACCGTTATCATGTGCAAGATGAACAACCATTTCCCAGGGATGCTTTGATTTGGGTTTCTCTACTAAAGCTGGCCTAATTTTCTCTTTCTAGCTCTATGGTTCAAGGGAGGGGTGAGTATATGCATGCCCTAGAAAGGGAGTTGGAAAGCAATAGCACTTAGCAATAGCACTTAGATTTATATACTGCTTCATAGTGCTTTACAGCCCTCTCTAAGCAGTTTACAGAGTCAGCATATTGCTCCAACAATCTGGGTCTTCATTTTACCAACTTTGGATGATGGAAGGCTGAGTCAACCTTGAGCCGGTCAGGATTGAACTCCTGGCAGTGAGCTGAATTAGCTTGCAATACTGCATTCTAACCACTGAGCCACCACAGCTCCTCCCCAGTTTAATCTTTTAGCAAAAGGAGGTCTCTGACCTAGCCATGCCAAGGTGGCAGTCATTTTGTAAATAAGCATCTCCACATTTTCTGTGAATACCAATGCCTGGCATTCAAAACTCCCAGTCTGCTTATCAGTCCAAAAATCTTGCCTTCCCACTCAGTTACAGCAATTGACGGTAACCGGGCAATCTCTGTCTTGAAAAAGCTAAGCAGAGTCAGAATGTGTTAGTATTTGGATGGGAGATCACTTCCCCCCCCAAAATCCCAGGGTTACAGGCTGCAATGGGAAGTCTAGGGCAGAGGTGAAATTCAGCAGGTTCTGACAGGTTCTGGATAACTGGTAGCAGAAATTTTGAGTAGTTCGGAGAGCTGGCAAATATCACCTCTGGCTGGCCTCAGAGTGGGGAGGGAATGGAGATTTTGCAATATTCTTCCCCCAGGAGTGGGGAGGGAATGGGGATTTTGCAGTATCCTTCCCCTGCCACGCCCACCAAGCCACGCCCACAGAACCGGTAGGGAAAAATTTTGAATTTCACCCCTGGTCTAGGGAGAAAAAAATCTCTGAAGAAGGCAACAGTACACCCGTTCCACAACGATAGCAAAACAGCTACAGAATTCAAAATACTATCATTCAGATATCAATCTCAGGTTTTGAACCGAGAATTATAGACCAATCTAAGCAGCATCTTGGTCTTATCCAACAAAAATGCATTGACAAATTGCCATAGGAAACATTATCGAGCATTACAAGTAGAAGACATCATTGTTTGGACTCCTGAAAAATTCCACGATTCAGACAGGATTAATTACGAAGCGTCTTTTGCAAGGCCCACGACTCCCTGTTGACCCTTCCATCTCCTTTTCCTCCACCTCCCATGAGCCAGAACTGGATGTGCCAAACAAAGAGATCAGCTGCAAGTTAAGTGGAAACATTATATTAATTGGGGGCAATTGGATTACTAAAAGCATGCTTAAGTCTTCTTTTGCTTTCCATAAACACTTGTGTCTAAACATTGCAAGTAACTAAGGGTACATTTTGAGGACTAGGAGATTTGCTGAGGAAGATTGATTTGTTTTTTATTGCCAAGCAAGTAAACAATTAATCAGTGAACAACTTGCCTCCAGAAGTTGTGAATGCTCCAACACTGGAGGTTTTTGAGAAGAGATTGGACAGCCATTTGTCTGAAATGGTTTTGGGTTTCCTGCCTGAGCAGGGGGTTGGACTAGAAGACCTTCAAGGTCCCTTCCAACTCTGATTCTATTCTATTCTATTCTATTCTATTCTATTCTATTCTATTCTATTCTATTCTATTCTATTCTATTCTATTCTATTCTATTCTATTCTATTCTATTCTATTCTATTCTATTCTATTCTATTCTATTCTATTCTATTCTATTCTTTAAATTTTCCATTATGCTTCCTGGGAATAATAATAATAAAAAAACCTAATTTACCTTCTAGCTTTTTTCAGTCTCTAATTACATTCATGCTATCATGCTGAAATAAGTACATAGATACAAAATAATATCTAGAGAGCCAGTTTGGTCCAGTGGTTAAGGTGCTAATGTAGGAACCAGGAGATGGTGAATTCTATTCCCACTTTAGCCATTAAAGCCAGCTGGGTGACTGGGCAAGTCACTATCTCTTAGCCCAAGCACATCACAGGATTGCTGTTGGGGGGGAAATAAGAGGAGGAAGGGGTATTAAATATGTTAGCTGCCTTAAGTTATTTATAAAAAATAAGAAGGGCAGGCTAATAATCTGATTAAAAAACGAAGAAATAAGTAGCCATTGGAAGCCTCAGCCAATTGAGGAATAAACACAGACTTCATAAGGAAACTTGTCAGGCTGATCTTTGACCACATTTTAGGAAGGGAAATGATCATTATGTTTAACCCATGTTTGTTGATGTTTATTTCTCTTAAAATCTGGAGACAATGCATATGGTTCAAAATGGCGGTGGTATATGCAGTAAGATCAGAATTTTTCTTGAAAGGAGAATAGATGTGACTTTTTATCATCCACAGAAGTCAGAGATTGGTAAGAAAAGTAAATTTTGATATCAGAGAAGAAAATGTGTATCATCTTTTTACTTGTATTTGCATTACAGTGCTAACATCCTAACTTTTCTCTCAGAAAAAGGAAGGCAAACAATGTGAGCCAATGGCCACAAAAAGATCTTGTCTAATCACGGACTGGCTGCTATAGTGGGTGGCAGTCATAAACCTATTTACCAAAAAGTGAACAGGGGGAATAGATCCCAATAGCTCCTGAAGAAGCCATATCTTTTAATGTATTTATTTTCCTAAGATAAACATGATTCCCCACCTCCTTTTTAAAGACGAGTCTTGCACAGTTTCGGACAAATATGACTGAATAGTTATAAAAAGGAGTGATTTACAGCTCTGGGATGGTAAATGTAGTTTTACAAATGACTTTATTGTTTATTGGGCAATTTCTTTGAGGACTGCAGGTACTGATTTGTGATAAGGAGCCTACTAAATTACCAATGAATTTGCATCTATGGTTTTATATTACATGCATGAAAATTAACTAAGAAAATGAAAAAAAAAAAAGAACCTCTGAAGGATTTGGTTCTTCTACTTCATTCTGTGATTTGGGGGCATGAATTAACAATACATCTATTATGAAATCAGAAAGAAGACATGAGTCCAACAGCATTATTTGATGATAGCAACAACAATTACATCAAGACCAATGGGTTTTTGATATATACTCAGCATTTGTTTTCCCTGGCTCCTTCTACAACACTTCCTGAAGCCTGTATCCTCCAGCTGTATTTAACTGTCATAAACCCCACCCATCACGGCCAACTTGTTTTGAGGAGAGGTTGGGGAAGGTTGATCAACACTGGAGTATGATGTGTTCTCCTTTTAGTGATTTACAGTATGTCATTTTTAGCCACTTTGGTGTAGTGTTGAAGGTGCTGTCCTAGAAACCAGGAGGGTGTGAGTTCTAGACCTGCCTTAGCATGAAAACCAGTTGGATGACTTTGGGCCAGTCCCTCTTTCTCAGCCCAACTCACTTCACAGAATTATTATTTTGGAGGAAGTGGAGGAGGAAGGAGTATTATGTATGTTTGCCACCTTGAGTTACTTTTAAAATAATAAAGATTTAATTTAAAAATCTGATAAATAAATAAATTGTGACAAATTTGTCCTTGCTTTTGCCCAAATCCCCATTGTTTAGCTCATAGAGATTGTCTGCAACCAAGTCTACAATTGAACATAAAGTTTATACATACTGTATGTTGTATAGCCTGGAAGTTTGGCAACATAGCTGGTGCAGCTAAATATTTGCTAAAGAACCAAATCTGCATTTTAAGTAAGTTTCTCACCACGATGTCTCCTAGTTGATTGAGACAATTCCCAGAATTACCAATCCACTGAACTTGTTGACTGAGAATTTCAAGAAAAAACAGTTTTACTTCTAAAGCAGGAAAACAGCAAATCAGAGAAGGCTGTTTTGAGGCATAACAGGACGTAAGAAGTATGGGTTAAAAAATGGATCATACCATGAAAGCTTTTCATTGTTTGCTTTAAGGTTAGGTCATTGTTAATTATTCTGCTCTTAGCTATTAAATTATGGGTGGGTTAGTTAAATGTTTGTGGGGGGGAAATTAAAATACAGGGTTTTTCAAAAAGAATGAACCGATTTCATGACGCATTGCTTCAGATCTCAAGCATTGTCATGTAATGAGTCAGTGACCATTTGAAAGAGGAGTTATCTAAGTGTTGAAGGCCACATTGAACACTTGTACGACAGGAAATAAAAGTTGATTGTGAGTAGAATACTTGTGACTTGGCTGGAGTTTTGTATTACTTTTCCTTAATAAAATATTGCGTCATGAAATCGGTTCATTCTTTTTGAATAACCCTGTAATTCAGCAACAGGAATTAGGTGCTGGATACAATTTTTATAAAAGCATTAATACAACCTCACTCAGAAATGCTATTTCAAAATTTACTTCCATTTAAATGTGTACAAGATTGTTTATTTAGACTCAGACATCCACCAATCATATTCAAACAGATGGTAGGGGAATCAATATCAGCCAAAAGAAGGTATAAAGAAGCAATTTTAAGTGGTTCACTCACTCATAGTTTACTTGCTTGAAGAGTTTTCTTTGAGGCATTCTGTTCCTCAGCTGAACTTTGAAAACTAATATACATTGGAGGAAACTGAGTATTCGTTGGGAGGGTAAAAAGTGTTCCAGGATGTAGAAATGCCATTCACATTTACTACTCAGTACTCCGGGCTTAGTGAGAGAATTTTATTATGTTCATACATTGACCCCAGCTTTGCAAATCTACATTCTCAAATTAATATGCAGTTCTTCAGTATTTATATTTTTGAGAACTGCAATGCAACTGAAATGCAATGTAGAAAATGGATGTTTCCCTCTTGTGCCTTGTCTGTACCCTGATTTTAACACAACATTTTAAGAAGGGTGATGGTGGCTTGAATATTGCAAGGCAGGAATATTCCTTTCCTATTCAAGTTGCCAATCAAAGTTAGCTCTTACCCAGAGGAGGGCACAGAAACGTGGGTCGCCTGAACAATGCCCTCTGCAACACCAATTTGATATGTCCCTGCATACACTTCATAAAGCTTCCATCATGTGACTATCAAACCATTTGAATGCTTTCACATGGAGCTAAATAAAGAGAGGCGTAGTGTTTCAGGAGCACGATGTCCAAGCCTTTCTTGGCAGACAGAAGCCTCACTCACACACAGGGCTGCCGAGAGGATTATTAAGTGCTGGAACAAGACTAATATGGGCCCCCTCACCTACACATGGAAACATAAATCAATAATGTTACACATGTCATGGGTCTCGACACGTGTGTACGCTTTGGTGCTCAGGCTGGGCGCTGGCCAGTCAGCCGCAAAGCTTCCGCTGGGCCAGTGGTGGGTTTCACTTACCTTTGCTACCCATTCGGGAACAGGAGCACGCGCGCATGTGTGCACTTTGCATGTACGCTACGCTTCTGTGCATGTGCAGAATCTTCTGCGCATGCACAGAACATCCGTGATGTCCGGGCAGGTGGGCAGAGCCTCCTACCACCACTGCTACTAATTCGCCATTATCCCCCCTCGGTTTCCCCCGAAGCGAGCAAAAGCCGGTGCCAAGGAGCGAATGAGAGTGGGCAGGCGGCAGCCAATCGCCTAACAGCCGTGCGGCTCGGGGACGAGTCTTTAAAGCATCCGCTACGAGGGGAGCGGGAAGCGGAGGCAAAGCCTGAGCAGGGAGGGATCTGGCCCGGCAAGGGCGGAGCAGCGTTCGGGCGCAGCTTCTGGAGCTGACGGATGCTGGCCTGGCTTTGGCATGCTTCGAGGTTAGAGCTTGTCCACTGCGTTGACACTGGGAGCCTCAGCCTGGCTAAAGCGCCTTTCGGAGAAAGAGCAAGGCCGCGGTCCAGTGTGGCCCGCTTTCCCCCTGCAGGGCGACCCAACCAGCAGCGCCCTTACTCTCATTGTGTCAGGAGGGAGGAGGGAGAGGAAGAAGGAGGGAGAGGAAGAAAGCATCCGCCCGGCGGGCTGCATGCCTCCGCCTCCTTTCGACGGAAAAGAGCTTTAAGGCAGATGGCAGGTTATAAAACTGACGCTTGGCTTGAAGCGGGGATGGGCAGGCCTACGAAGCAAACTGCTCCTCCGTGGGCGGATGGCTAGCTGGACGGCTAGGAAAGTTCCCCGACTCTTCCTTCTGCTGTGGAGGAAGAAAAAAACCCAAGCTTCAATATCTCACTAGCAAGGCGCTCAGACATGACTGAGGTTGCAAGAAGCCCAGGCAAGCTTTACGCTGAGGCGGGCGGTTTATAGAAGGAAGGAGCGTTCTCCACATGCTCTGAGGGGATTTTAAAAATTTGGTTTTGTAAAAAAAATTTCCCCGTCATGGGCCCCCTTTGAGCTCCATGGGCCCCGGAACAATGTACCGGCTGCACCCCCTTCTCCTCAGGCCTGCTCACACAAGCAATGAGACATGTCAGGCAGCACAGCAGATGAAATCCAAGCGTTTGTGTTCTGCAATAGACAGTTGGCACAAGAAGCTAAGCTCACTAAGTTTAAGTGAAAGAAAAAAAAAAACCCCAGCAGGGTAAATCCAACACATGCCAGTGTGCCCTGTCCTTGAGTTTAAAAATAGCCCGACTTCACCTTCCCCCACCAAAACCTCTCTTTGTGGCCAGCTGACTCTGAGCTGGAACTGTAGGCAGTTTTAAAAGAGGACAACATTTACTTGATGCTTGCCTATGTATGCACCAAGCCGATAATGCTGCAAACAGATTAATCTATATTTATTCTGCACTTTGTACACTTTTGATAAGGCTTCCTTCCTTACAAAATATCTTGTAAATTAGAATTTTAGTGTTGCTAATCATCCTTCTCAAGTTCCTCAGTAAACATTCTATTTAACTAGGTTCTAAAATTTTCCTGGCAGAAGGAATGAATAACTCTGATTTATTTAAAATAGTGATATACCATCTGTCATGCAATTTAAGAGGTAGATATTCCTACTGTAATCTCACCTAAAATTTGGATAAGTTGCTTTTATTCTGCTGAGTTTTTAAGCAAAATGGTAATTTATATCTGGGATGCCATCATAAAGGACCGGGACCAAAGATTCTTTCTCTTAATAAATCTGTTCTCTCATTTCCAAACATATTATGTTTGGAATTGCTTGGAATTGTATCCAACAACATTGTGAGCTAAGCCTGAGTATTATTTCTATTTTACAGGGAGGGAAAATAGCAATAGCAATAGCACTTAGACTTATATACCGCTTTACAGTGCTTTACAGCACTCTCTAAGCGGTTCACAGAGTCAGCATATTGCCCCCAACAATCTGGGTCCTCATTTTACCCACCTCAGAAGGATGGAAGGCTGAGTCAACCTTGAGCCGGTGAGATTTGAACCTGCTGAACTGCTGAACAGTCAGCTGAAGTAGCCTGCAGTACTGCACTCTAACCACTGCGCCACCTCGGCTCTTAAGATCAGGTGATGGTCATTTCATGACTGTATAACTCAGATGTCTCTCATTTAGATCCTTTTCCCAATTATTGTCATGTTAGTTTTCAGTGGAATAACTATGGAAATTTTTATTGCATCATTTTTGTTAGGCTTGGAAGCCACCTCGGGAACACTTTGGCAATGAAAGGTGGCTAAAAAATGGAGCTAGTTCAGATTAAATAAATTAGAACTTTGGAACATTCTTTCCTTGTTAGTTTGCCAAGATCAAGCCTACACATCTTCTGGAGATGTGTTAAAATCTTCTTGAGCGTTCTGTTCAGGGTTTTTTATTATTATTATTGGAATTATTTTCGGATAAGTGTTTTAAGCTAGTATGGAGTAATTCCAACTGAAATAAATTATAAGTGAGGAAAAATATATATTTTGAATGAGTGAATAAAAAGAAAAACATAACTTTGGAACAATATAATTAGTGCCTTGGACAAATCTGAATGGAATTCAATATAAGGAATCCAAAGTTCTAACCCTGAACTAAGGGGTGGCAGAATGGCTGTAGAGTACGTAAACAAACCAAAAATAAGCTCTGTGTAAGCATGACAAAAAATATTTTAACTTCAACCACCCAAGAAGTGAAGATGAGCCCCATCCGTTTGAAATCATATTGTTGATATCTTACCTATACCTGCATTCCAGGGGTGGGTTCCTCCTGGTTTGGACCGGTTCGCCCGAACCGGTAGCGACCCACTGGTGATGTCACGATGATGTCACCGATCCGGTTCGGTTGGTGCCAGTCCGTGGGCGCCGCCATCTTTTTTTTGAATTTTTTTTTTGGATTTTTTTTTCCGTCTGAGCATGCGCAGAAGCTGAGTTCCAGCACTGTGCATGCGGTCGCCATCTTGTTTTTGGCTTTTTTTTAAAAAAAATTTTTTTCATTACTGCGCATGCATGCGCGCGCAAAGTGCGCACGCGCCCATGAGGCACGCCCACGCGGCGTGGGAGGGAGCAAACCGGCAGCGAGGTAAGTTGGAACCCACCCCTGCTGCATTCACACATTCTATGAGAATATCTACACTGAGAGTACTTTCACCTAAGGATGCTATGCTACTCTGAAAGCAGCTTTGAGTGTTGTGTTCCCATAACATCATCAGTACTGGAGAATTAAATTGATTTATTTCCTGATGAAAGGCTATGAAGCTGCCTCCTCTTCCACTTCCCCATTGGGTGCATTTCTTACTTTGTTTGTCCTTCCAACTTCCTTCCAACTCCAAAAGATCAGAAAATACTAGCTTGATGACATTGCAACTTCTCCATTGCTCAAATAAAATTGTAATCACAAGAATTTTATCAGTTCTCACCTTTTCTTCAGACTGGAAAGAGCCATTCAAAGCTACTGAATTTTATTTTCTTTTCTATCTTGTCCTTCTGTTTGCCATCCTTCCTGGATGAGAGAGGATTTTTGTTGTAGCAGAACCCATGACTACCTACGAAGCAGGGAGGCCCATGATTTCCACCTCTCATTGTTTCAACTAACAAAGGTAAAAATATTGTTGGACCGTCTCTTAAGTTTTTCTGAGAATCTGGAGACTGACAAAGGGTGGAAGTGACCTGAAGGAGAGTTCTAATGCAATGCTGTGCACGTTGGCGTCTGTCTGAGCTTGAATTAATGGAACTTGTATAATAATAATAATAATGGAATCTTATTGTCTCAGTAAAATGTTCAGGGTGTGTGTGTATGTATGTCACTGAAAATTTTATAGTTCTCATATGCCAGAGATTTGGTGTCTTTTCAGTGCTAAAACAAACATTTCTATGCATATTCATGAAAATGTCCTCAGAGTGAAGGTTAAGCTCTTCCATCCTATAGACCAGAGACATACAATCTGCACTCTAAATCCATTCTAGTGTTTCTAGCTTTGGGGGGCTAAGTTAGCTGAGCACTCTTAAGAACTGCCATTGCCCCTCAAATTCCCACATCTGCAAAAATCCTTATGTACAAGACATCTTGAGTCCATGCTGTGCTATTGCCCTGCCCACTGTTGTCCTTCTAAAAATGCTAATTGTTATTTTTGGACATCTGTGATGACTCCCCCCCCCACGTGTCCCCAGATACATCTTCAGATGTCAGTTCAAAGGAGGATAAACCAGTTCTGGGCATGTCAGGAGGGGATTTGGTCAATGGTTCCAAGCAGTTGTTTGAGAAGGATTGGCTGAAGCACAGCTGCAGCAGGACAACCCTGAAGCTTCAGATGGGGAAAGTATGCAGCTGCAGCCAGTCAGTGATGAGGAAGAAGAACTGCCTTCTGCTCCTGATCCGAGAGAGGTAGGGCAGAGAAAAGGCAGGGACAGTGAAGGTCAGCCAGATTACTTATGAGGAGACAGCCTCATCCCTCGAGTAGCTGGCTATTTAGCATAGCAGAGAGATGGAGGTGATGCTGGGAACAATGTGTTCATTTCCTAGCTGTGTGTTTCCTGGGTGGTGTGATTCCTGCCTTGCTTTGGATTGATACCGATCATGCCTTGTGAACCCTCTTGTATTGTGGATTTAATTTTGCCTGGTGGATTTGTCTTGTTTGGGAAACTTTCAAGTGCCTTTTGGACTCATTGGCCATTGCTCTGTGGACTAATGTTGGTCTGCTTTTCGCTGGACTTAATTGGGACCACTCTGAGTTTTTGGTGAAGGGAATTGCTGGGGAATATTAATAAACCTAGTAAACTATTGTTATGTGTGCATGCGAGTGAGCGGGACAGTACACCATCCAAAGTTTGCCCATCCATGCTATCAACAACAACAAAAAAGAAACCCTACAGGTTTATTGCAGAAATTCAAACTTCTGCAAGTTTGAATTTTTGGGAGATAAATGACATCATCTGCATGCCATTTATACTCCATCCACACAAAAAAGAGAGTATAGAGTATAGAGGAGGGGGGAGAGAGTACAACAACATTTGTAGGAAAAAATGAAATATCTTCAGGAGACCGTCCAGCCCCCACCCCCTCTACACTTTCCCTAGGTAGTCCAAGGAGGAGTGAGTGTTCTCAAGGGAAGTGGATGGATGATCTCTGGCGAGCCAGAGATGGAGGTTTTTCCTCCATCCTGGTGCTGCTTGACCTCTCAGCTGCTTTCGATACCGTCGACCACGGTATCCTTCTGTGTCGATTAAGGGAGCTGGGAGTGGGTGGCACCGTTTTGCGGTGGTTCTCCTCCTATCTCTCTGATCGTTCACAGTCGGTGTTGGCAGGGGGGCAGAGGTCGACCCCTAGGCCCCTTGAGTGTGGGGTGCCTCAGGGTTTGGTCCTCTCTACCCTTTTATTTAACATTTACATAAAACCACTG
>QLTV01000597.1:3703155-3715311 GCA_003457575.1 Thermophis baileyi | reverse complement strand
CCCTCCCGGCCAAAAAAGTGCCCGCAGCAAAAAGAGCCCCCCCCGGCATGCCCCCCCTTTCCCCCGGAAAGTAATGGGGGGGCCTTATTTTCGGGGGGTGGCTTATTTCAACGCATGTCCCGAAAAGCCCTGTTGGGCTTATTATCGGGACATGTCTTATTTTCAGGGAAACACGGTAGAAATTATCTTTTTTTAACTTCAACCTTCTTTTAACCTTTGAAGTATTTCCATCATACCTAAATTCACTAATAATAACCTCAATTTGCTGTTTTAACTCAATTTTATTATAATTATGATCTTCAGATGTTTTTAAAGGACATGTAGTCAATATCTACAGGGTACTGAAAAAGGTGTCATTGTGGTATTTTAAATGTTGCTCTTGGTATCCTTGGAAATGCCATCATTGCAACATTCTATTTATTTATTATTAAGATTTATATAGCCACCCATTTCATACAAAACAACCCTGGGTGATGTTGTACAACAGGGGTGTCGAACTCAAGGCCTGCGGGCCAGATCCAGCCTGCGGGGTGCTTAGATCTGGCCCATGGGCCCACCCCGGAAACAGCAAAGGACCGTCCTGCGGTACCTCTGCCAGCGAAAACGGAGCTCAGGGAGGCCACGTGCGGCCTGCCTGGGCTCCATTTTTGGCTGCGACGGCCTCCTGCACCGAAACTGGAGCTCCATTTTTGCTGGCAGAGGGCTGCAGGAGGCCGTTGCAGCCAAAAACAGAGCTTCAATAAGTGACGTTGAGCTGATGTGGCCCTCAGTGAAATCGAGTTTGACACCCCTGGTGTACAACAATAGAATAAAATAGCAAATAGATAAAGACTATCAATAGTCTTAGATAAAAAGTAATTATTTAAATAAGAATGTTATCAAAAAAATTAAAATACGTTTTTAAATTAAAATAGATGGAGGACTATAAGAATCCCACTTTCATAGTGCAATTATTATGTGAATAGAGGTGGAACCTATTCCCAAAATATTGCTGTTGGATCACATACAGTATAATACTAAGCCCTGTATTTTTTTCATAACTACCTGGATTCAGACCAGAGGTGGGTTCCTCCTGGTTCGCACTGGTTCTATAGAACCGGTAGTAAACCGGTGGTGACGTCACAGAGCTGGTTCTGTCAGTGCCGGACGGTGGACGCCACCATCTCTTTTTTTTTTTGGATTTTTTTTTTGGGAAAAAAATATTTTTTTTGAATTTTTTTGCTGGTTTTTGCTGAGTTTTTGGCACTGCGCATGCGCGTCCATGCACACAAAGCACCCGCGTGCCCGCGCGGTACAGCCATGCAGCGTGCAAAGCGCACACGCACCCATGCGGCACGGCCACGCAGCACGCAGTGCGCACACAGCCACGCAGCGCGGGAAGAAGCAAACCGGCAGCGAGGTAAGTTAGAACCCACCCCTGATTCAGACATAGTTATTCTCTTAACTTGTGTTTGAGCACTAACATAATACAGCATGACAAAAGGCCAATTTCAATTTCTAGGGAATTATGGGCCTGCTTGAAAGAGGTTTTGTCCGTTTAGTTAATTGGGCCTAAACCTCAACCAACACAAGTTTCAGCAGCTGGAAAAGCCATAAATGTGTAGCTTTCCTTGAATTGATCCACAAGACAATTTATTTGACCAAATATGGAAATGCATGCTATGACTTTGCAAACTGACAGCCAGAATAACAGTATATACTTCTTTTTGTGCTTAATCTTCTGGGTCAACTTGATTTCAAAGGCACTCTGTATCAGCCAATGTACTGATGTCAAGAAGAACCTGACTGTTTTAACAACCCTGGTTTTATATTTCTATTCATAGATAAGCAGCAGTCATGAACTAAACTGTTCCTGAAAATTAAAATGCGATGAAAGAATTAAGTCTCTTTGACTGGCAGCAGCAACCAATCTTATGGCTTTGAATAAAATAGTGACACAATAACCATTTAGAATACTTTTTTTGCTGGAAAAGAAATTAATAGCTAATTCATATTACATAATTTCTGCCAAAACCCTTCACTCAGCAAATAAAAGTGAGGCCAATAACCTATTTCTGTACTTTGCGGTTTATCTTTGTCTTTATAAAAAACAGTAATTCCAATATGAAACTAGCAGTATGATTTGAAGTGGAGTAGCTCCCGGTTGGTCTGAAGCCTGATCAGAATCTTTCCTTCCAATGCAATAATGAATTTAATGGACTGATTAATAATATTTTTTTATTTGGAAGTAAGTCCCAGTGATTATAAATGAGTCTCTCAAGGTAAGTGGGAAAAAAAAGGATCATAGCTTTGCGGCCTAATACTATGTGCCACATGTATTCAGAAATAAATAACTAACTCCTGCTGAGTTAGACAGAATGTGCCCCTATGTAAGCATTTACAGGGTTGCATTGGCTGACAGCTTTAAGAAGCTGACTTTGAAAATTATATTGAAATTCTCAGACAGGAATTTCCTGGATTATTCTGACTAAATCAATCATTGTTTACCTCAGCCCTTTTATCTATAAAATATTAATGATCCTTATTTCATAACTTTTTGTTTGGTACAATATGCAATAACAGTAGTTTGTATGCAGGAGATAAAATTACTTGCGTAGTTAGAATGGCGAGTTTTTAAAGTGAACTGTACAATGCCCTGAAAACCTTGAATCTTTCCCTCATAAAAATGCTCCTTGACATAAAAACTAGAGTATCATGAGAAAGCACTGCCCTGTTTCTCCAGTTTTAGTTTTTTTCCTGGAGAGGATTTTTTTTTTTTTTAGCTGAAGTGAATTTTAAAGATACAGTCCTCACTTGCAGTCTGAAATGACACAACTTTAGAATTCTGAGACTATTATGAATTCTATTCTCTTTGGCTCATAGAACCTGTTTTAATACAAAACTTTTAACTGTATTATTCATCCCTTTATTAAATGTGTTAAATGCTTCACAAAATAGATTCCTCTTGGCTTTAACTACTTCATTTTAAAAGAAAAATATAACAACATGAGAATGAAACAAAATTGTGATCCTGGGAAAGGGCACAGGTTTATTTAACAAATTGCTATATTCAATCTCACATACACACTCACACCAGCAGACACACAAAGGAACCTTTTAGTCCTCAAATCCAAAGTGTTGCACAGCCACCATTATCTCTGCTGTGAAATAATGTGATAGAGATAATGGAGATGGCATAGTTGGAAAGCAAGAAATATAATGTCTAACATGAGTGCATCAGCCACCCATACAAATTAAGTATTCAATGTTGTATCTGCTCCTAGTTGCAGTGAGGAAGATTTATGGCAGCATTGCTACACTTGGTGACAAGACAAGGACACACGCACATTCACTCACATAGTCCTTAAACACTATAAAGTAAGAAAGTCACAGCTTGGGGTTTAGCAGAGTAAGGAAGTTTTGATCCTTCAGAAATGGTACTTTTGGATATTTGATATCAATATCATTTCACACATGATATTGAAAGCAAAGGGAGAAGATGGTACAGATGAGCAGAAAGAAAAGAGGAGTAACCAAATTAATCAGTAAACAATTAATCAGTGGAACAACTTGCCTCCAGAAGTTGTGAATGCTCCAACACTGGAAGTTTTTAAGAAGATGTTGGATAACCATTTGTCTGAAGTGGTGTAGGGTTTCCTGCCTAAGCAGGGGGTTGGACTAGAAGACCTCCAAGGTTCCTTCCAACTCTGTTATTCTATATTCTATTCAAATGAGCCATGGTGGTGCAGTGGTTAGAGTGCAGTACTGCAGGCTACTTCTGCTGACTACCGGCTGCCTGCAATTTGGCAGTTCAAATCTCACCAGGCTCAAGGTTGACTCAGCTTTCCATCCTTCCGAGGTGGGTAAAATGAGGACCCAGATTGTTGGGGGCAATATGCCGACTCTGTAAACCGCTTAGAGAGGGCTGTAAAGCACTGTAAAGTGGTATATAAGTCTAAGTGCTATTGGTATTGCTATAGCTAATGTGGAATGAAAACATTAAAGAACTATTCAAGTTTGGCGTGCCAAATAACACTTCTAAACCTCATGAATGTCTATTTTTCTCTATGAACAAAGTTTGCCTATACAAAATTAGATTAAGTATCATCTACCTATTTGCCAGTATGTCTATACTTTAGATTCCCACCCTTTAAAATGAGTGTAGGATGTAAGGGTTGAAAGTCCAACCTCTTGCCCAGATCAGAAATGCACTATTACAGCATCTCTGACAAATGAACATCCAATTGCTATTAACAACCTTCACCAAGGGAGAGGCCACCATCTTGTAAGACAGTTCTTTCCTCTGTTGAACATTACCATTAGGATTGTTTTTTCTCTGATATCCAGCCAAAATCTATGCAATTTAAGCCTCATTTTGTCCTCAATTGTCCTCAATTGTTCAACTCTGCTCCCTCTTCTACATGTCAGCCATTTTCTCTTCTCCAGGCTAAACATATCCATTATCTCCAACCATTCCTCATAACACTTTTTTCCCAGATCTTTATCACCTTGATGGCTGTCTCTTGGACATGCTCCAGGTTACCAATCTGGTGTATAGAATAGATGTTCTAGGTGCAGTCTGTCCAATGCAAAATTAAGAGGAACTATGATAATAAGGTTATAAATATTACTAAGCATGATAGGGGAGAAATGCAGTGGCTCATGTAGTTAGGACACTGGGCGTCTCTCAGCAATGATAATGTTACTGGATAATCGTTTCGGTGCTCCTGACATGACTGTAGTAGTAGTAGTAGTAGTAGTAGTAGTAGTAGTAGTAGTAGTAGTGGTAGTGGTGGTGGTGGTGGTGGTGGTGGTGGTGGTAGTATAATAGTGTTTACTGTATGTCTCCCTCAGTAGTGCCTCCATATCAGTATCACTTGCTGGGAAATATATGAAAGGGATGTTGTGATTGCATCCATGCCTTCTCATTGGCATTAGATTAAACCAGGGTGACAACTCCAGATTTCCAGACCTAAAGGAAAATATTTTATTTGTTCAGTAAGAATCTTCTTTATATTTTCAGGTAGCAGAACTTTTAAAGATCTCTACTTGAGATTTGTGTGTGTGGGTGTGTATTTTTTCATAAATAGTTGTACTGTATGTAATTATGTAATGTTATTATGAAAATAATTGTATAGGAATCAATGAAAATAAAACAGGAAAATGTGCTTAATATAATTGTAAAACCACAACAATTTTAAGTTCTTTCAACAAATCAGTCCATGAGAAACTGGTGGACAAATAATTACCTGAGATTCTTTCCTATCCTAGCTTTTTCAATTTCTTTAAATGCCATGGACTGAATCTACATTTTCTTATACACATAATAAATTATCGTAGTGCACTACAAAGCCTGTTTCTCGGATATAGCCACCTCTCAGTATGTACAATCATATGAGTTGGGAGTAATCTGCTAAAGAAAGAGAAAATATTAATACATTACATATCCATTTCTAACCAGATGCTACATTTCATACATCTAATTTGCACTTGAAGATGACCTTTGGCATTCCTATACCCCTGCATTTAAAATACCTTACCAGTCTGGGTCACATTGTAAGGTGTTGTTGTAATCCAGCTTCCTGATGAAGCAGAAAATCCACTACTGAAAATCAATACCCACTGCAACAGAGATCCCCAACCTTTCTGGCTTTGCGGACTGGAGGGGATGGGAGAGGGGATGGTTCCATGCGAGTGGCTGGCCAGCACCTGCATGTGCATGCAGCTCCATTTGCACAAGCGATGTGCATGCGCACCTGCCCCTTATGCAAATGGAGTGGACCAGAGGTGGGTTTCAGCAGGTTCTGACCAGTTCTGGAGAACCGGTAGCGGAAATTTTGAGTAGTTCGGAGAACCGGTAAATACCACCTCTGACTGGCCCCGCCCCCATCTATTCTCTGCCTCCTGAGTCCCAGCTGATCAGAAGGAAATGGGGATTTTGCAGTAACCTTCCCCTGCCATGCCCACCAAGCCACGCCCACCAAGTCACACCACGCCCACCAAGCCACACCCACAGAACCGGTAGTAAAAAAATTTGAAACCCACCACTGTAGTGGACGTGCATGCGCTCGCCCGCTGCTCGTGCACATGGGAATGCACATGTGCATGCACTCACCTGCCATTTCCGTGGCCCGGTTTCAAACAGCTCAGGGCCCACTAGTGGGCCCTGGCCCAGAGGTTGGGGACCCGTGCACTACAATACTAATCATTATCTTTAAAAAAAACAATAAATGTAAAACACTTCTAAGAAATACAAGTTCAGTTTTGCTAAGGTAGCCTGTTGTACTGTTGAACAACAGGATCATTGGACGTTTTGGGTGGTGAGGAAGTGTAACAGCAATTTCATCATTTGTAGCCAGTACAAAAATATTTCTAAAGAATATATTGTATTCTAAAATAAATGAAACTCAATTTCCAAATAAGGACAAAGAGATGGAGGAAGAATATGGTGGGTTTTTTTTTTACAGATATATGGTGCGTCATAGTTCTCATTTTGCAACTATTTCTGCCCCATTGAAGTCTTTCTTTATGAGGTTAATCAACCATACATTGCAGAGAAAAAAATTTGGCTGCAGTTGTCTAATTGGAATCTATTATTTGATCTAAAATTTTTCATTTTTCCATTAATATTTTCACCACTGGTTAAAAAAAAATCTTTCTCAGTAATATTTCAACACTTCATTCAAGAATCTCTGCTTGCTGGCCTGCATCTCCCACATGTGTTTTTTATGTAGCTAAGGAGAAATGGTAGTATATTGTTGCCCTGTTAGCTTAGTCCCTACATACGAGTCTGATGATTGAGATAGCCCATTACTTGATGAAGCAGGCTAAAATAATGTTCTTCTAGGAGTTTCTATAGGACAGTTTATTTAAAAATCATCTCTAAGACTATGCAGCAACACAGTATTCCAGTCCAAATATGTTTAAGATTTGCCTATCTTCACTGTGTTAAGTTAGATGAGCTGCTTGTTATTGCACTCTATCCATTTTTCATTCAATGTTTAGCTCAACTTTCTTCATTTTTGCTCTGTTGTTGGATGGGGTGGGGGGCAGGGGAATGCCTCCTTGCTTCTATGCTGCAAGACATGTCTCTGCTTCCCTCTCACACACACACACACACACAAACACACACACCGCCTTGCTTCATCCTGGCATGTGTTCAGCCAAATCTCCCTCTTTGGCAACAACCAAAGTCAGATGCCTGACCCTCACATGGAGGCCGAGTCCTTGTAATATGGGATTATACATGCTTACATAAGATAAAGAGGCAGGGACAGAAGAAAAATAGATCTCGGGGTGAGGACTGAGTAACAAAACTGTTAACTTCTGCAATGGCCTCTGATTTTTTTTTTTTTAACTATACAAGTTATATACTAATTCTTTTGTCTCAAACAGTAGGCGCTAATAGATGTAGGCGAATACAGTACTGAACTCTTGCTTTTCAGTTTTCCAAAGGATTTCTCCTCCTTTGAAAAAGGGAGCTTTGTTTTCTCCAAAATCATTCTCAGGCCGCTTCATAAGGTTTTTTCCCCCCCAGTTGTGTTTTTGAGCTGATTTGATTGATGGAAGGTGGGAAAGGGTGCTGTTGTGGAGCCTGGTGCTTTTAATTACATATCACTCCATCAGGACATGTCACATCTGACCTATAATAGTTTTACCAGTACTTTTTCCTCCTCCTTCTCCCTTCTGAAAAATAAAAAGTCAAAAGCAATGTCCCCCCCACTTTAAAACTAATTAAAAATGGTCAGAGGAAAAAATGCAGAGGAAAGCACAAGTATGGATATAGTATGTAGACAAGTGGAAAAGCTGTGAAGGTCAAAAGCAGAGAAGAACATTTTTTAAGCATTTCTGATATATTCCCTAGATTTCTATTGTCATGACCAGTAGCCAATGTTTCACAAATGGTGCACTGGAAAAATTAAATATCCCCTAAGTATCAGACCAACTCCTTGGGAATTAACATGGATGGCCTGCTGTTACTCTAAGATTGGCTTCTTGTTGAGCATTATGATTATGTAGAGTTATTCCAACCTCAAATGCTAAAATATATTTAGCATCTCTCTCCTCTCAATGTGGTTCATGTGATTTCTACCTTCAGTAGTACGGTAGTTCTCCTCCCAAGTCTTAGATGAAATAGGAAATATGAACATACAGCTGTTAAGCAAATGCTGTGGTTTACCTGGACAGAATAGATTTCTTACTTTGCCTTAGAAAGGGAAATAGCATGCAGGTGGAAGGGATTTCAAGGAATTCAACTGAAGGACCTTTGCAAATGACAAAATTCCAGTGCCTATTAGTCTAGGACAGGGGTGTCAAACTCACATCGTCAGGGCAGCATCACGTGATGTATCGGGACTTTTCCCCCCTTCGCTAAACCGGGCGTGGGCAGCATATGACGCATCCGGCCCATGGGCCAGGAGTTTGACAGCCCTGGTCTAGGAGATGAGAGATTTGGAAAAGAATAGACTAATAATAAGGATATGTAACATATGGATATGTTTCTCCTAGACTTGAAAAGCAAAACCAGGATTCAATGGGAGCTTAAATGTCATGATTCAATCCTTTTGTGAAAGAACTATTATTCATCTAGGACAGAATTGGGTTAATTGATCCATATTGTAATGATGGTGATGAGAATAGTAAGATGTATAGGCTTCTACCAAAGCTCTGGAGAGGCTGGAGATATAGAGGATTTTCCACCAATCTAACAAACCATAGGTTGGTTTTCTGGTAGAGGGAGGTAGAAATTGTAAATGTTATAAATTTACTGTGGTTGCCTAGAAGCTGTGGTTTGAACAGGGTGTTGGAAAGGAGCACTCATTAAATGTTTTGAATGAAATGTGCTGGCATTTAAAACCATTTGCAATTTTTTTTCATTTGCTTGTGTTCAGTTAATATCCAGCAGTGATGGTATTACTCAGACTGTCAATAAGGCATACCATCTTATGCATAAGATAATTAAACATCTTGATCTTATATGAATAGAAAAGAATGCAATGCTACTTGGGCTAGGTTCTTTTTCTTCAGCTACAGAAAGTAATGGCAAAAAAAAAAAATATCCACTTATCAGGAGATGTAATATATAACTATTCGAAATGCAAAATGTACTATCAGGCCTTAGGAAGTACAGTAGCTAGCTGACCTTCTCTAGGCTGGGAAGCTAAGCAGAGTCAGGTCTCAAAAGTATCTAGATGGGATTTCTCCAGGAAAAAATATTAGAACTGTAAGATAGCCTGAAACGCTCAGAAAACCTCCTGGAATAAAGCTTCTAGTTCAGCTCAACCAGGAGGAGACTTTTGCTTTATTGTGTTTATCCTCTACAAAGCATGGGGAATAAAAGGATATAATAACCTATGTTAAGGAAGATAGAAAAGAAATAAGTGGAGTTCAAGTCTAACAACTTGAACTATCATGCTTGCACTTAAGTTCAAAGTTGGTAGCATTTAATTGTACCATAAAATTAATTTTATTTACTTCTCAAGGTCCCCATGGTAGAATATAGCAGGTGGTGGGGGAAAAAAAGTATTATATTTGCTTCTGCTGGAGAAGCAGAAAAGACCTGCATCAGATTTCAGGGTTCAATTTGCTTTAAATTGCTGGCTAATAAAGCAACTTTCAATCCAACACAATTGGGATGGCTTTGTGGCTTAGTTGATTTGATCTGCTGTGCATATCACCCCTTGCTTTTGTATATTAAGTAAGAATTCATAATGGCTTTACAACATCTTTATTTCCTCCCTACAAAATATAAGAATAAGCAACAATCAACATAAACAATTATATGAAGAGAGACATGTTAGTCTATGGTAGCTCCAAATCAGAAGAAATCTGATAACACCTCATTCCTAGCAAATTTGATTAAATAGCATAAGTTTTCATAAGCTGAAGCTACTCCATCAAATGCACAGAGCAGCTATAGTGATGTAGGATTTAAATTAGAATGGGAGAGAAGGAGAGGAAGAACAAAGGTATGGTGGTTATGCAGATACAGTTTATATATTCAATCCACTGTGTTTCTTTAGACCAGGGGTGTCAAACTCACAGCCCGTGGGCTGGATGCGTCACGTGCTGGCCACGCCCACTCCCGGTTTAGTGAAGGGGGGGGAAAAGTCCAGATACATCACATGATGATGACATGACAACATGAGTTTGACACCCCTGCTTTAGACCTTTACAAAAGCTTGAAACATTTGATGTGTGTGAAGTCAGCAATTTCTGGCTTAATTTTGTTGCAAAGTTTCTTTTTTTCAAGATGGCCATTTGTAATGAAACATCTTGAAAGATTGAAATGCTCTGATATTACTTTGTATGGATTTTTAACAAATTACATTGGTTAATTAACAGAGTACTTGCAACCTGTCTCATATGTAATGGTCTTCTAGTCCATTTTTCTGTGCAGAGATTATTCAATTGATTTTTGGTTGAAGAGCCACCCAGAGTTATTTTTTAGAGCAAGATGGGAGGAAGGAAGGAAGGAAGGAAGGAAGGAAGGAAGGAAGGAAGGAAGGAAGGAAGGAAGGAAGGAAGGAAGGAAGGAAGGAAGGGTCTTTATTAAGCCAGTAAAACAAACACATTAAATTTCATTCCTATGGATCCTAGCATACTTCTAAAACTTGCTAATTCCTTCAGCCTGACTTGGACAACATTAGTTTTGGTATGGTGATGTGTCTTACACTTGGACTAGGGAAACTTATGTTCTCCTGCTATGAACTCTAGGATTGTCTATAAAAAGGTCTGCTCTCTGACACATAAAGACATGAAACTCAAACTTTTAGATCCAGTATATTCTTTGTCCAGCCATTTTAGATTATATTATCTCCTACAAATATTCCATGAACAAAAAAAAAATGGTGAACCAGGAGCTAAGTCACATGAGAAGATTAACATTCATTTATATATTGAGTAGGAGCTCTGCAAAATATACCAAAACTACAAAAAGCATCAATCAAGATTATTTGCGCAAACAGTAAGCCATTATGGTAAATTCATCAACTTGCAGGAAGTAATTCGGTTTTGTAGTTCTGTTTCAGGAAAAATAAAACAGCTTCAGAGGATAATTGTGCTCTATTAAAAATCTTGTTAGCTTTGCTACTCAAAGACCCAACAGCCACATTCTTAACAAGGGATTTAATAGGTACGTATTGATGAATCCTTTCTGATCAACATGTTGTAAGAAATTCTAGGGAAAAAATTATGCCAAAAAGAATTGATCACTTAGAGAAACTGATGATTCTATCCACAACCAATAGTTATTGTCTTTTATAAATACCTTTCAGCAGTTTTAATATTTTTTGTCTCATTTGGGTTTTGAATCCACGCTCACCTTTACATTATAATCCTATTTTTGTTTATTGTCATTGTTTACTGGGAAGTTCACTTTCCAGATAGTGAGCACAGGCTTGAAGCTTAAAAATCATAACACTTCTCAATTATTAAGTCTATAATAATTCTAGTTTTAAAGGAACATGGTGGCTCAAGTTGTTGGAATGCTGGGCAGGAGGTTAGCAAGCCCATGTTCAAGACCCGAGAGCTGCCATGGAGCATGGTTGAGCTCTCATCCTTCACTCCAGCTCTTCCTGGGGACATAAAAGGAGCTCCCAACTAGGCGTCTTCAGGACAATGGTGATGTCACCAGCTAATCCTTTCAACCCAGAAGTGCCTTGGTGCTTCTGATTCTGAGTGCAAAAATTCCAGTTTTAATATAGCATTGAGGACAAAGTATCTTCGGGCATCTTTGAAAACAATTCTTTTCAAACTTCTTGCAGATCATTAGGTGATTGTTTATCAATATCCATAAGAACAGGCAAGAGCATTCTTCTCTCATAGTAGCGAAAAACCTTTTCTCTCAGAATCTTTTCGCTCTCTATGATCCTATTTGTCCCAGGGGCAAGAAAGGTATAAGGAGCTCGGTGCTGACAGGATCTGAAATTTTTTACTACCACTCTGTGGGCGTGGCTTAATTTTGTGGGAGTGGCTTGATGGCCACGTGACCGGGTGGGAGTGGCTTGATGGCCATGTGACTCGGTGGGAGTGGCTTGATGGCCATGTGACTGGGTGGGAGTGGCTTGACGGTCGTATGACCGGGTGGGAGTGGCCAACTTGTAAAATGTGATGAAAAAGTGAATTCGTTAAGTGTGAAAAATGGTCATAAGTCACTTTTTTTATTTCTTTTGAAAC
>QLTV01000597.1:3678010-3689708 GCA_003457575.1 Thermophis baileyi | reverse complement strand
CTTCCCCCCGAGATCCGTACTACCCCCACCTTACTGGCCTTCCGTAAAGCCGTTAAGACCTGGCTTTTCCGGCAGGCCTGGGGCCAATAGTTGTTCTGATTGGCCCATGCATGGTTGTGTGAATGTTTTATTTTAAATATAGTTGGGGTTTTTTTCCCCTTTCTTTTTTAAATTGTTTTTATATGTTTTATTTTTTTATGATGTAAGCCGCCCAGAGTCCTTCGGGAGTTGGGCGGCATATAAATTTTATAAAATAAATAAAATAAATAAATAAATATAGACCCCAAAGGAAGATTGTTAATGCTAGAAATCAAAATAAGTAGCGTTACAATGCTCCTGGTAAATATTTATGCCCCCAACAAAAATCAAAAACAATTTTATAGGAGAACTCACGAAAAAGATATGTATAGTAGGTGACTACAACAAGGGGGTGGGGGTGGGCATGGGCAGGGTGGGTGTGGCCAGCTTGACATCACTCGTGTCGGAGGCGCCTGTAGTGGCCCGAGCGCTCTGCCAGCAAAAATGGGCTCCCAAGCTCTGTTTACGGCTGGGATGTCCTCCTGCAACCCTCTGCCAGCAAAAACAGAGCTCGGGAGGACCGCAGGCAGCCCTTGCGAGTTCCATTTTCATTGGCAGAGGCACCACGGGTCAGTCCTTCGCTGTTTCCAGGGCAGCCCCACGGGCGAGATCTAAGCACTCCCTGAGCCAGATCTGGCCCGTGGGCCTTGAGTTTGACACCCCTGCTCTATACCAATGTTTCACAACCTTGGCCAGTTGAAGATGTGTGGACTTTAATTCCCAGAATCCTCTGGGAATTGAAGTCCACATATCTTCAAGTGCCGAAGGTTGAGAGACACTGCTTTATACCTTGATCTAAACTTTATAGAAAGCTTACTTTTCACAATAAGGTTTGAATAAGCTGCTAGCCTGTCTTTTAGCTACGACGATGCATATTAAAATAACATTTAAATTGCTGGAGCTTTCTGGAACTATTCATCTGTTTTATCATGCATGTTAAGCACATTAACAAGATAAGGGATCTAACTTTTACATTGTATGGACAATCTTTTTTCTGTACCGAACTTCATTTCCTCAAGGTAATCAGTGGCATGACTAGAGGCAAAAATATATATGGACAACCATTCTTTGTCTGACACTCCCTTGAGGCACCCTGTTCTTTCTCTTCTGACTAGAAAGCTGTGGGGAATAAAAGTCAGTTCTTGAAATGAACATATGAAATTAGTCTGAGATCCATCCCCATTTTACAAATTTTTCTGATCAATGAGCTAGATTACAGAGAGCAAAATCTTTCTACTATGGAACCAGCCTTTACTGATCTCAGGATTATACATTGCCTTCATTCTAGGACTTCTTTCAAGATCCAGCAAGGAAGCTGAATTGGTACTTTCACAGAGCAATTCCCCCCCCCCAAAGAATGCAATATATATTCTTTATATGAACAGTGGTGGGATTCAAAAATGTTTACTACCGGTTCTGTGAGCATAGCTTGGTGGGCGTGGCAGGGGAAGGATACTGTAAAATCTCCATTCCCACCCGACTCCAGGGGAAGGATACTGTAAAATCTCCATTCCCTCCCTACTCCAGGGGAAGGATACTGTAAAATCTCCATTCCCTCCTCACTCCAGGGGAAGGTTACTGCAAAATCCCCATTTCCTCCCGATCATCTGGGACTCGGGAGGCAGAGAATAGATGGGGGCGGGGCCAGTCAGAGGTGGTATTTACCGGTTCTCCGAACTACTCAAAATTTCCACTACCGGTTCTCCAGAACTGATCAGAACCTGCTGACGCTGAAGCTCAAGGCTCCATTGAAATAACCAATGTGCAATCAATTTAGCTAATTCACATTACTGAACTCACTGGGAACTCTTTGTGACTGTTATCATATTTTTATTCTTACCCAATCACTAAGTAGACACTTTTCCTCAAATACCTGGACAGTTGGCACCACTGTGTTTAAGGGGGAATTTCTCATTAAAAATTTCCTGTATATAAATTACATTGTTGCCAAATTAACTTTTGCATGCTTGATTAAAAAGCAATTTATATATCAGTGATTTTAGTATGAAGGTAATGAATGGAAAATGTATGTAATAAAAAAGCAACAAAATTAAGAAAAAAACCTAGTCTAATTTTTCTGCTTCATTATTTTCTCCCCTGAATTTCATGCGTAATAACAATAATTTTGTTTGGCAAAGTCCATTATTACTACCTGTCTTTGTTATTATAGCCAGTTTGAGAGTGTGGCACTATGGCTGCAATATGGGTCTAATTACAAAAGCAATCTGAAAACTGACTTTTAAAATACACAGATATAGATGTTGCCTTACCTTGTGTTTTTGAAAGCAAATTCTTCTTGCATATGACTGTTTTCTATATTATTTATTTATTTGTTTATTTATTTGTTTGTTTGTTCGTTCATTTGTTAACTTTATATGCTGCCCATCTCACTAGCCAAAGTGGGTGGCTTACAATGCCATAAACATATAAAATATAAAAACATTAATATTAAGAACAATCAAATAAAGGCTAAAAACCGAGAGGACAAAATGGTGTGGAGTGAGCTTTTATCTTTCATTCCACCAACAACCTTTAGTATGGCATGCCTCTTTCAGGGCACTAGGCCAACCAGCAGAGCCAGGTTTTAAGGCCCTTCCAGAAGGGCAGGAGGGTGGAGATGAATCTCGCCTCCAGTGCCAAGACGTTCCAGAGGGTGGGGGGACAGAAGGCTCTTTTCCTAGACCTCAAGCTGAAATTCCTTGGCTGAAGAGTTCGCAGCAGGCCTTTCCTGCCAGAGTAAGTGGGATGGGCCAATCCCATTGGGAGGAGACAGTTCCTCGACCAATCTGGTCCCATGCCATGAAGGCAGGGGTGAAATGCTCCCAGTTCGGACTGGATTGGGCGTACCAGTAGCGGTGGCCGCCGGTGGTTCGCTGAGCTGGTAGCGATGGCTGGCTGGCCACGCTCCTGAACCGGTCCGCTGGTCGCCAGTCGCTCACCCTGCCCCACCCAGTCTCTGCTCTGCAGCTTGCCTGCCTGAAGTGCTGCACTCATGATCTGCCTCCCAGGTAAGCCTGCGAAGTCGTGGCCCCTGCCCCCCCTGTCCCAGCCTGCCTTCCCTACTCCATTCCCCATGGCCCGCAACCCCTGCCATCCTTGCCACCCTGACATGCTTTCCTGCCTTCCACGTGGCCTTCCTGGTGTCCCCGTGGCCAGCTTGCGAAGGCAGGCAAGCGGAAGGCTGCGTGGAAGGCAGGCAAGCATGTTGGGGCAGCGAGGATGGGAGGTAGCAGCCTACTCCCTTCCCCACAGCCCTGACATGCTTTCCTGCCTTCCCGGTGTCCCCATAGCCAGCTTGAGAAGGCAGGCAAGCGGAAGGCCATGTGGAAGGCAGGAAAGCATGTCAGGGTGGCGGGGAAGGGAGGTAGCAGCCTACTCCCTTCCTCGCAGCCCTGACATGCTTTCCTGCCTTCCACGCGGCCTTCCCGGTGTCCCCGTGGCCAGCTTGTGAAGCATTGCGGAGTCTGGCCCTCCGGGGGAAGGAGGCTCAGCCGCAGCGCCACTTTCCGCTTGGCAAAGAAGCGGAGCAAGAGGGACAGAAGCTGCCGGTGGCCAGCGGGGTGGCAGACCCCCATGTGGGGAGAGGGCCAGGGCAGGCCCGGCCGCGCCACCATGGAGCTTTCTCTTCAGCCTGGGCGGCGGCACTTACCCGGGTTGGTCAGTGCGGGTAGCCCTTCATCTTCGCCAGGTCACCCCACTTGTAGTCACGCAGCCGGCCAGAGCAGGACATGGTGTGGGCGGAGTGGCCGATGCAGCCACCACTGAGGTTGCCCTGGCTGAGCGATCGCCGCGCCTCCCCAGCAACAGGCGCGCCGGGGCCGCCTTGCCCGCCTTTGCCGCCTCCCTGCGCTGCGCATGGAAGGGGCCGCCACCGCCGCTCTCGCCTGGCTGCAGACGTCCACTTACCCGAAGCAACCCCACTGCTGTTCACTTTCATTTTGCGGTGGGAGAAGGAAGAAAGCTGAGGGAGAAGTTGGGGAAGGAGGAGGAGGTGGAGGGTCCTGCGGTCACCAGCACAACAGTCGCCGCTGAGAAGCGGGGAAGTGGCCTTATAGTGTTCCCACCGGGCATTCAGGCCGGCGGGCCTTGGGAAGTCAAAACGCCGAGGGAAAGGGGGATTGCGAGGGGGAGCCGCCCTCTCCATGCCGAATTGGGACCATTCGGGGTAGTCCTAGGAATTGGGTGAGTCGAGCTGAAGCTTCTTGCCTTCTTAGCTCAGGGAACGGCCGTTTTCTGCAGGAGGACGACTGCGGCGGGGGGTCTACCGGCCGAAGTAGAGCTTCCCCCCCTTTTTTCCTTTTAAATGAAAGATCATTGCGACACTGTCTAGTGTTTTGAGCCAGTACGGGAGGCACCGGTGGAAGGCTGCCTTTTCTACAGCATCCCCCTCCCCTCTTTGGATCACCCTGCAGGGGGGGCTCTGCCTTTGCAGAAATGGTGGGCGGTTTGTACGGAGGATTGGCCGGGGGGATACACGGCCCTCCGGGATGGAGAGCGGGGCAAGAGAAGGCTCCGAGGTTCACTTGGGCAGTCAAGCCAGATGGCGGAGGGAAACTCAAAGCGTTGGGGGCTTCAGAAGGGCAGAATGTGCTTCAGAATGTGCAACTCCTGGATCTAACAGTGAGTGACATGAGTGATGTCAAGTTGGCCACGTCCACCCAGTCACATGACCCCCCCACCAAGCCATGGCCACCAAGCCACGCCCACAGAACCAGTAGGGAAAAATTTTACATTTCACCACTGCACAAAGGGCCTTAAAAGTGGTAACCAGCATCTTATCACATCATATTATCATATCCCAATAAACTTTAGTTAACTAATTAAGATGTTTGGCCCTTGTCACTGTAGAAAATTATCACCCACCCCTCTCCTAGAAGAATGAAATATTCTAGGAAATATTAAAAAGGCAGAATATTATATTTCCCTGGATGAGAAAGGAGAAAAGACAAAGAGCAGCTCCCTGCAGCTCCCTGCCCCCAGCAGATATTTGGTGCACATTAAGACTGGGCCAGCCTATCTACAAGACAATTAGAACTTCAGCTCCAGGGTGATGGGATTAAGACATGACCCTCAGGGCATAATAGGATTAGCCCTCTACCCAGTAGGGCTCACTGCATTGTGAAATCACCTGAGGACATTACATCACCCAGCAAGGTTCAACAAACCTTAATTCAGACAACCTCAACCTGCATAGCCCCCTGGGAGTCTCACAGCCAATAGAATACATGCCCTTGCCACAGGAACAGGAAGCTCAATTTCAAAGCCCAAGAGAAGGTATAAATACTCTCTCTCTCCACTCTCTCTCCACTCCATGTGGTCAGCTACCCAGAATCACATGTGCTTGGTGGTTCTGCTTCACCATTAAACCATCCTTCCAAGCAGCCTCCATGTTTCCAATGTCTTTCTCCCCACTTGGAACTGAACCCAGATGGACATTTCTTCCAACATCACCATGATGATGATGATGATTCAGAAAGAAACAGAGTGGAATGTACAGTAGTATTCTAAATGAAATTAGTCTAAGAATGACTTTTCTAAATAAAAATAAAATTAATTTGCCAGTCACAGAATGGTAAACCCACAGCAATAAGTTCCCAGCAGGTCTCAGACTGATTTGGAAACCACTCTGCTCAGTCGGTTCCAACATCTGACAAAATGACATCCCCTCCCTCATAGCTCACTGGGCAGAGAAGAAGCGTCAGCGAAAGAGAGAGAGAAGGGAGTGATTGACTGTAAGCTCACAATCTGTTGATCACTGGCTTCGGTTTTGCTCATCAATAGCAAGTAGGTCTCAACATGTCACCTCCAAGGAAATGCTAACCTCAGCAGGAAAAGGTTCCCCACTCCTATTGTTGTTTCTTTATGAAGAAATGCTTTTTTTTCATATTCTTGCCCAAGGTTTGCACAACTTTTCAGGATGCACATTAGCAAGAAAACTGGCACAATGCCCAACATCTCAAGAAGCTTGCTAGTATAGGCCCTCTTTTGCATGCAAGGAGAATTGAAACCAACACCATACCTTGGTTTATTCAAACTGTCTCCCCATGTTTAGCACAGTATTTCAGAAAGCACCTTAGCACAACGCTTGTACAATTGCTGGGGCAACATCTTGGTATATAACTGCATGGATTATGACTAACCCTTGCACAATATTTTATAAAACATCACCAATGCATTATGTTCTTCTGTTAGATCCATCTTTTTCTTTGTACGAATTATCAGATACTTCTGCATCTGGGATGGTTAATTTTTTAATCCTTCCTTCCTTCCTTCCTTCCTTCCTTCCTTCCTTCCTTCCTTCCTTCCTTCCCTCTCTCTCTCCCTCCTTCTCTTCTCTCTTTTCTTTTTTTTTTTTTTTTTTCTTTTTTGCATCTCCCCCTCCTCCTCTCCACATACCTCACTCCTTTGTAGCACTGATGCTGTTCCCTAGTTAGGGTCATGAAATGTCTGCGAGAAAACAACCAAGCTCAGAGAGCACCCAAGATCCCAGAGTCCCTCCCTTCCTCCTCCTCCTCCTCCTCCTCCTCCTCCTCCTCCTTCCTGCAGATGCAGGATCCCACTTTTCAGATCGATGAATGCCATCTTCCATGATCAAATGTAGCATTCAAGTCATCTCTACATTTGATACAGGAGAGGGAAGAAGAGGGGTGTAGAGGAGGAGAGAGAGTAGGAGGGGAAGTAGAGAAGATAGCTGTAGATTCATTTGTTGCAACAACAACAACAACAACAACAACAACAACAACAACAACAACAAAAAGCTGACCAACTTGCTTGTTGCCTGTGCCTGGGACAAGGTATGTTGCTGTAGCATAAAATGTATTCACAAATCGCCACAGCTTCTTTTATGGCAGGATGCAAGAGACTTTAGTTGGTCTTTAAATGACTTGTTGAGTTTTGTAATCTGAAAGGTGAATGTCTATATGGAAATAAAAATAAATTTTTTTTAAAAAAAAGTCATCTCTACATTTTGATGGATATAGCTGTAGATTCATTTGTTGCAACAACAACAACAACAACAACAACAACAACAACAACAACAACAACAAAAAGCTGACCAACTTGCTTGTTGCCTGTGCCTGGGACAAGGTATGTTGCTGTAGCATAAAATGTATTCACAAATCGCCACAGCTTCTTTTATGGCAGGATGCAAGAGACTTTAGTTGGTCTTTAAATGACTTGTTGAGTTTTGTAATCTGAAAGATCCTCCGCCCCGCCTCTCTCGGCGGGGGGGGGGGGGGGGGCGGGGGGGGGGGGGGGGGGGGGGGGGGGGGGGCAGGGGAGTGTTTCTATCATGTGTTTAATTTTCTCCATATTGACTTTATTTATTTATTTATTTTTGCTTTCAGAGCTGGGGTTAAAGACTGAAACCATCATGGTGATTCAGAGTCACTTCGGAGAAAATAAAATCATTGACAGTAAAATACAGAACCGGGTCTTCTGGTTGAAAGCCATGGTGAGTTAGATGTCCCCTTTGCAGTGGGATAACATCAGGGGTGGGTTCTGACTTACCTCGCTGCCAGTTCGCTTCCTCACGCGCCACATGGGCGAGCGCACATGCATGCGCAGTGCTAAAAACCAAGCTTCTGCGCATGCGCAGAAGCAAAAAACAGCTTCTGCACATGCGCAGAAGCAAAAAACAGCTACAGCACAAGAGCAGAAGCAAAAAACAAGATGGCGCCGCCTATGGCACCGCCGAGAGAGCCGGTTCAGGGTGGTGTCCAGCCGGCCATCACTGCCGGTTCGGCGAGCGGGGGAAAATTCCCGCTACCGGTTCTATAGAAGACAAGACTCTTTACAGCTGGTCCTTGTGAATAAAGCACAGGATTTCCCATTTCATGTTTGCTTGTGAGCAGGGGTAGGTTTCAACTTAATTTGCTGCCGGTTCGCTCCCTCCCGCGCCGCGTGGGCACACCTCGTGGGCGCATGCTTCACGTGTGCGCGCATATGCAGTAAAAAAAATACTTTTTTTAAAAAAAAAAGCCAAAAACAAGATGGTGACCGCATGCACAGTGCCAGAACTCAGCTTCTGCGCATGCTCAGAAGAAAAATAAAAATTCAAAAAAATTCAAAAAAAAATTAAAAAAAAATTCAAAAAAAAATCAAAATAAAGATGGCGGCACCGACGGACCGGCACTGACCGAATCGGATCGGTGACATCTTCGTGACATCACCAGCGGGTCACTCCCGGTTCGGGCGAACCAATCCGAACCGGGAGGAACCCACCCCTTCTTGTGAGTTAAGTGGTTGGGAGTCAAAGAAGAAATCATTTTTGCTCACAGTTGTTAATATAGCCTGTTTTAAACTCAACCAACTCTCAATTCTTAATCAATTTGAATTTGCCTTTCATTTTTCTGTTGTTTTAGAAAGATTAAAATCTTTTGGAATGATGAATTACACCACATTCAGCAAGTGGGTTGCCTTCTTCAGGTTTAAATATATTTTTTAAAGTTTTTGAAAAATATTACTTTCTAGAATTAGCAGCAATGTTATGCTTAGAGTATTAGAAAGTTTAACAATGGATTAAGGGCTCAGCCTCAGATGGACTTGCAATTATAATTTAATTTCTTTGGAAGAATTCGGCTTATGACAAAGTGTCTTTGCTTACCCTTTTACTAGCCATAATAAGATAATGGGGCCTTAAAGGCTGGACAATAGAAAGAGCTAGAGGATAACAAAAGAAGGGAAGGAAATACTTCCAATAGCAATACAGTAAGCCTTTTAATTAAAAACTATGAAAAATTAATGAAAGTTTATAAAAATGGTTTTCCAAACTCTTGGAAACGATTGATAAATGGACAGTTACGAATGCAATGGAAGAAGAACAAGATACTCTGGATAAATTTGAAATTACAGTAATCGGAATGTTGATATCAATGTGGCAATGTGGCAAGAAATGAGAAGGATGTAGAAAAGGATTTACTGGATTTTCAAATGAAACAGGATGATGCCTAAAGGAGGCTTCAATGCCTAAAGGAGATATACAACAAATAAACCAGAAAAGAGAGATGGATATATATTTCTTTTAGGTTAGAACCGTGATGGTGCAGTGGTTTGAATGCAGGCTAATTCAGCTCACTGCCAGGAGTTCAATCCTCATTGGCTCAAGGTTGACTCAGCCTTCCATCCTTCCGAGCAGGGGTGGGCTGCTGGGGGTTCGCAGGGGTTCGGGAGAACCTCTAGCTAAGATTCTGTGCAGTTTGGAGAACTCTCAAATCCCACTCCTGGCTGGCCCCGCCCCACCCACCCCGCCCCTCCCAGGAGTCCCCACACGGCCCATTTTGAATGCAGGTAAGTGCAGGGCATGCACGGAGGCTCGGGAAGGCTGGAAACGGGCCTTTGGAGGAAAGCCTCCGGAGTCCGGGGAGGGCAAAAACGCCCCCCCCCCTGCTGTGGTGCAGGAGGCCAACTAGGCCATGCCCACCATGGCCACAGCCACCCAGCAACCGGGCAGATAACCCCTTGCTAAAATTTTTGAAGCCCACCCCTGCTTCCGAGGTTGGTAAAATGAGGACCCCAGATTGTTGGGGGCAATATGCTGCCTCTGTAAAACCGCTTAGAGAGGGCTGTAAAGCATTGTGAAGTGATATATAAGTCTTAAGTGCTACTGCTATTTTACTGGATTTGAAAAAAGATTTGTTAAAGCTCGGAAGGACTTTCTGAGAAGTGATAAGAGAAGGACAAATTTCTCTTACTTGATTCACAAAACAGACTTAAAGTTTTGAAAGATCTTTTGGGGAAGATTTTTTTTCTTTAAAAAAATGACAAGAAATCAAGCTGTGGGACTCTGTTTGAAGGTGTTAAGAATTAAGATTGTTAAAAGTATAAGGAAGGAATACAAGGTTGGGTTGTTCAATCAAGGTTAAAGTAGATAATTAGTTATATCTGACAACCTTTATTGGATTTTTGCTGATAAGGAATGAATGAATGACAAAGATTTTGGATTTTCTTTTTAGTTAAGAGAAAAGCTAAGAGGTGAGGAGAATATATGTTGTAATTTAAGAATGGCAATACATTTGCTTACAATTTGAGTGTACTTGTTGGGATGAAGGAATGAAGTTCTTTTTTCTTTTTTACACTATTTTTATATATTTTGTACTCTGAATAGTTTTTATTCTTTTTACTGTAATCTCCAATAAAATTATTTGAAAAAAAAGTCTGAGATTAAAATATAGCAATAGCAATAGCACTTAGACTTATATACCGCTTCACAGTGCTTTACAGTCCTCTCTAAGCGGTTTACAGAGTCAGCATCTTGCCCCCAACAATCTGGGTCCTCATTTTACCGACCTCGGAAGGATGGAAGGCTGAGTCAACCTTGAGCCTGGTGAGATTCGAACTGCCAAATTGCAGGCAGCCGGTGATCAGCAGAAGTAGCCTGCAGTAGTGCATTCTAACCACTGCGCCACCATGGCTCTTTAATATAGGACCTAACAACCTCGGATACCTTGCTTAGAAAATCCACCATTGGAAAAGCTTTGAGATTTTAGTTGGCTTCACTAGTTAAAAACTGGTGTAATTACAGTATTGCAATAAAATAATTGAACTCTTTGGGAACTAATAAACAGCATAAAGCACAACCTTGCCCAGCTGCCATTCCTCAACAAAAGAATTGCAAAGGGAAATGGCTGGAGCTAGAATAGATCAAAAACATTGATACCACTTGTTCAAGCTCAGAACAGAATCCTGGATTTTTATCCAACCCCAAATATTACAACTAGGATACAGGGAATGTAAATGTTTATCAAATTTTAAAATAATTTTATAATAGTTATAGATGCTCCAGAGGTGGGTTCCTCCCAGTTCGGACTGGTTCGCCCGAACTGGTAGCGACCCGCTGGTGATGTCACGATGATGTCACGGATCCGGTTCGGTCGGTGCCTGTCTGTGGACGCCGCCATCTTTTTTAAAAAATGTTTTTTGAATTTTTTTTTTCAGGTTTTTCTTCTTCTGTGCATGTGCAGAAGCCAAGTTTCCAGCACTGCACATGCATCGCCATCTTGTTTTTGGCTTTTTTGGGGGGGAATTTTTTTTATTTTTTTTGCACTGCGCATGCGGCGCGCCCACGCAGCGCGGGAAGAAGCGAACCGGCAGTGAGGTAAGTTAGAACCCACCCCTGAGATGCTCTAACTCCATGCTTTGGGTAAATTATGCAAAATTGGATAAAAGTAGGGGGCTTTTGGTGGGTAACAATACATGAAGCCATTACTCAATTAAAACAAAGACATTTAAATTGACTTAAAGTGTTTTACATACATTGGATAAAACGAACTTTCTGATATTCGGCATTTATTAATAAAGAAAAATATTCAGAAAGTGCTGCTTTAAATGCTTATCACATCTTATATGTTTTCCTAAGAACTGCCATAGATCTTGCATCTCATATTCATGAATCTACTCTTCACCATTTCTCTTTTATAGCTATGCATATTTCTATTCGATCCTGTAGAGCAGTGGTTCTCAACCTTTCTAATGCCGCGACCCTTTGGTGGCCATGGATAATGGCCACGGACCACCAAGACTTAACTCATGATTTAAATCGTAACATTTTTTCAAGCCTTAGCAGACCTCCGTGAAGACATTGCGCCCCCCACCCCACCCCCCCCCACCAAAGGTGGGGAGA
>QLTV01000597.1:3647176-3677986 GCA_003457575.1 Thermophis baileyi | reverse complement strand
CGCCATTTGGGGTCTTTTACCCTGTGCGCATGCGCAAAGTGTTCTGCGCATGCGCAGAGGGTAAAAGAACCCAAATGGCGGCATCCAGGCGGGTGGGCGAAGTCTCCCGCTTCTGTCGCTACTGGCTATCCGGCGACCCGCAGGCACGGCCGAAGTGGGAGCATTTCACCCCTGCGAGTGACGGTGTCACCAAGATGGCGGGCTAACGCGTGCGGTGACCCCTGTGAAATGGTCATTCGACCCCCAAAGGGGTCGCGAACCACAGGTTGAGAACCGCTGCTGTAGAGGAAAGCACTTGATGCATCTGATGAAGGAGGCTCCAGGAAAAAAAATGACACAATACAAATTTATGAATCTTTTAGGTGTGGTAATATTTGGTTCTTTTCCTTACAGAGAGCAAATAGCTCTCCAGCTTTCACTTTCATGTCCTCCTGAAAAGTGTTACTTGTTCCTCTCCTGCAAAGCTGGTGTCAGATCACTGAGCCATCATTTGAAAAGGGACATGATGCAAAAATTGTAATGATAGAGGCACTGCTTGTTATCTGAAGAAGACTTCTAAGCAGGGGTGAAATTCAAAATTTTCCCCTACCAGTTCTGTGGGCATGGCTTGGTGGGCGTGGCAGGGGAAGGATACTGCAAAATCTTCATTCCCTCCCCACTCCTGGGGGAAGGATGTTGCAAAATCTCCATTCCTACCCCACTCTGGGGCCAGCCAGAGGTGGTATTGGCCGGTTCTCCGAACTACTCAAAATTTCCACTACCGGTTCTCCAGAACCTGTCAGAACCTGCTGAATTTCACCCCTGCTTCTAAGGCTTTTCTAAAACATATCCAGAGCAACTTATAGTGATGGCATACCATGTTTCTACAAAGAACGGAGCAGCAGTCATGTGCTAGTCTTCCCACACTTGTATATCTTTTGGAAGGATTGGGGTAACACTGATCCCCAGGTGCCAAGAATGAAGTGTTTATTCGTTAAGTTTCCTGCTTTCAGACTGGCAGGACATTCTGTTTTTCCTCTCAAAGAATAAAAGAAAAACAGTGGCATGTGATGCTTTTTTTTTTTCTTTTAACCTCTTTCAGTTCTGCTGTGAAGCTCAGTGGGGGAAGAATCATTAACTGTAATAAAGGGCACTGGGTTTCTTGCTTCATAGTTTTTCTACCATCTTTTATTCCTTTTCGTATCGTGGACATTTTAATCGTATGTGCATATTTGTGAGCTGCAGTCCCTAACGGGATTGCAGTAGGATATAAATATAATAAATAATTCTTTTCTGACCAAGTTGATCAACAGCATGATTGCAGAGGTTAATAATGAAATGTGTCTCTTGCATAGATACAGTATGTCACAGAAGTGAGTACACCCCCTCACATTTTGTAAATATTTAAGTATATCTTTTCATGTGACAACACTGAAGAAATGACACTTGGCTACAATGTAAAGTAGTGAGTATACAGCTTGTATAACAGTGTAAATGTGCTGTCCCCTCAAAACAATGCAACACACGGCCATTAAGGTCTAAATTGCTGGCAACAAAAGTGAGTACACCCCTAAGTGATAATGTCCAAATGGGGCCCAAATATTTTGTGTGGCCACCATTATTTTCCAGCACTGACTTAACCCTCTTGGGCATAGAGTTCACCAGAGCTTCACAGGTTGCCACGGGAGTCCTCTTCCACCCCTCCCTGATGACATCACGGAGCTGGTGGATGTTAGAGACCTTGCGCACCTCCACCTTCTGTTTCAGGATGCCCCACAAATTCTCAATAGCGTTTAGGTCTGGAGACATGCTTGGCAAGTCCATCACCTTTACCCTCAGCTTCTTTCGCAAGGCAGTGGTCGTTTTGGAGCACAATGTAAAGTAGTGAGGATACAGCTTGTATAACGGTAAATGTGCTGTCCCCTCAAAACAACGCAACACACAGCCATTAAGGTCTAAACTGCTTGCAACAAAAGTGAGTATATCCCTAAGTGATAATGTCCAAATGGGGCCCAAAGTGTGAATATTTTGTGTGGTCACCATTATTTTCCAGCATTGCCTTCACCCTCTTTGGCATAGAGTTCACCAGAGCTTCACAGGTTGCCACTGGAGTCCTCTTCCACTCCTCCATCACGACATCACGGAGCTGGTGGATGTTAGAGACCTTGCGCACCTCCACCTTCCGTTTCAGGATGTCCCACAGATGCTCAATAGGGTTTAGGGCTGGAGACATGCTTGGCCAGTCCATCACCTTTACCCTCAGCTTCTTTAGCAAGGCAGTGGTCATTTTGGAGGTGTGTTTGGGGTAGTTATCATGTTGGAATACTGCCCTGCAGCCCAGTCTCTGAAGGGAGGGGATCATGCTCTGCTTCAGTATGTCACAGTACATACAGGGCGGGGGTCGCGGGGGGTCACGGCATTAAAAAGGTTGAGAACTACTGGCCTAGGCCATCTTTATGTAGAGCAACAATTCATTTTTTCAGATCATCAGAGAGTTCATTGCCATAAGGTGCCATGTTGAACTTCCCATGACCAGTATGAGAGAGTGAGAGTGATAACACCAAATTTAACACACCTGCTCCCCCTTCACACCTGAGATCTTGTACCACTAACGAGTCACATGACACCAGGGAGGGAAAATGGCTACTTGGGCCCCATTTGGACATTATCACTTAGGGGTATACTCACTTTTGTTGCCAGCAGTTTAGACATTAATGGCTGTGTGTTGCGTTGTTTTGAGGGGACAGCACATTTACACTGTTATACAAGCTGTATACTCACTACTTTACATTGTAGCCAAGTGTCATTTCTTCAGTGTTGCCACATGAAAAGATATACTTAAATATTTACAAAATGTGAGGGGGTGTACTCACTTCTGTGACATACTGTATATGCTTCTTTTGGTTTTATAATTTTAATGAGAAAAAGTAATAAAGCTGCTGAGGTTTTTTGATTTAAAACCACAATGCCTTGGTTTTGCTTTTTTATTGTTAATTTTTCTCTGCTGACACAAAACTACAGGTAGTCCTTGACTTATGACCGCAATTGCTAAGTGAGACAGTTGTTCAATAAGTTTTGCCCCATTTTTAACCCAGTTGCCACAGTTGTTAACCGAATTACTGCAGTTGTTACGTTAGTAACATGCTTGTTAAGTGAATCTGGCTTCCCTGTTGACTTTGCTTGTCAGAAGGTCTCAAAAGGGGATCACATGACCCTGGGATATTGCAACCATCATAAATATGAGTCAGTTGCCAAGCGTCTGAATTTTGATCATGTGATCATGGGGATGCCACAACACTTGTAATTGTGAAAAACGGTCATAAGTCACTTTTTTCAGTGTTGTTGTAACTTTAAATGGTCATTAAATGAACTGTTGTCAGTCGAGGGCTACCAGTACTGGCGTCTCAGTAACATATAATGTAACAACATTACAGTAAATGAGGAAATATCAAAATAACAATTACATATTAAATTTAAGCCACGAGTTCTTAGGACTTTGATTAAAACGTTACAACCGCTTTAAAGCTGCTTTGAAATCTAGTAAGAGCCATTTTCTTATTTTGACCTGGAATATATTCCACAGATTAAGGGTGGCTATGGAGAAGCCTCTGTTCAGGTCATACAACACTCCTTAGACAAAAGCAAGCTGACACATTATGTATTAGCTTTCTTTGTGAAGTCAACCAGTGCAAATTTATTTTATGTCATGTTGCCCTTCTGTCCAGGAGAAAAACATCTTTGTTAGCTTCAAGGCCATTCTGTGAACTAGACCAGACTGAGAGATAAGTGACATTTGCAGATAAAAATGAATGTGAATGTAGGTTTCTTATCTAATACTCTATCCCTTATTTTCACACAGTTCCCACTTTAGTATATGTTCAATATACCCCTGCCTCTTATTGAAATTGAAGAATAAATGCAATTTCTTTGGGCAATTATCTGTGAAATTCTCTGCTGCTGGAACACCTTAATTGCCAAACTGTGAAAGGCTTTTTAGACAATATACATTCGTTGTGAAATGCTTATTAGTGCATTTGTCAATTTACATTGAGCCTATATTCAAAAAGAAGACAGATGATAATGGGGAATGTTTGCATTTTGTATCCTATACTATTAATACTTCTTCCAAAAACAGAGTACAAGGTTTGCTAGCAAGACAAATCAGAAGGCTGGTGTAAATATTAGTTTGATGTTGTTTCTAAACAACTAATCTCTTCATAAAAACACAGCCTTTAGGAAATAACTGCCAGAGACTTGACGGCAACATCTAGTGTCTCTTGGCTGATCTTGAAAAAGCAGCATCAGACCTTGGACAGGAGACCATCAGAAAATTCCAGGACTTTAGACTAGATTGGGAAATGTTAGAAATATCTGCAGCATTGTGTTGTTCAAGGCTCAAGCTTCAGCAAATACTGTAGGAAAACCCTGCAAAGGATGGCTTCTGTCCTTCTTTCTAACCCCATTTACCAACAATAAATGGAAAATTTACTGCATTTTCTATCATGTAACAAAGTAGTATTACACACAAACATGAACACACACACACACACAATGGGGAGCATAGTGTAGACTGCATGTAGTTTGTTCTGATCATGTGACCAGAAGGGAGGGGCTTCAAGTAGAAGAGTAAGCAACATTCCCTCACATTCTTTACTGGATCCTCCCTTAGAGATGCATTGGGGATTTTTGTTTTTGTCTGGAATGTTTTCTCTCTGCCTAATCTAACCCATTTTTAAACCTGACATTTCTTTTGCTACCTTTTCCCATGATACCAAGCTTGGTCTCATTCTGTTCAAACTAATAGGCAGAAAGATGGAATCCTGAAACCTTTTTCATGATTTATTCTCAAAATTCTGGATCTTGGAGTTCTGTGGAATCCTTGAGATATACCTACTGCTATCAAGCTGCTACATTCTGGACTGGCTATAGCTTCTGAATGCTCTTCAAGGACAGCCCCATGTAAGACACAATCCAATTGACTAAGGTTTAGCTGCAGGGCATATTCTATTTATAAGTTAATAGGAAGTAAACAGGAAGTAAGGGACACAAATCTCTTGGTGAGTAAATCAAATACTCTCAGGTCAAGTCCTTTACAAGATCATAATTCAACAGGTAAGGCCTATGCAGTGTCTATAACAGGAGTTCCTAAGCTTTGCAATCAAAGCTCCCTTTAGTGCAGGCCAGGGGCTGTCAAACTCGTGGCCCACAGGCCGGATGCCTCATGTGCTGGCCACACCCACACCCAGTTTAATGAAGGGGGAAAATGTCCTGATACGTCACATGACACCACCGTGACCACACAAGTTTGACGTCCCTGCTTTAGTGTAATCTTAATATGGATACCTTCCCTAAAAATCCAAATACTAAAATAAATACAAAATGAACAATGAAAACAATACAATGAAAATTTGGGAAAGGTGGATTTTTTGGAATTATTGTAAAATGTACTACTAAAAGGTTATTCACACTCTTCTGGACTCTGTCTGCACCTCCCCAAGGGAGGTACACCTGACACTTTGGGAAACCCTGGCCCATAGGCTCATGCAGAAAACCACCATACCCCAGCTTGAAGATATCCTATTAACCATGTAAGAACATATCTTCAGAATGAAGATTTCATAGCAGACATTCCCATTCAGACATTTGAGACTCAATGGAGGAGGAAATGCCTAAGGAGGTTGGTGACCCTTTGAACTCCAGCTGAGCCATTTCAGGATGACCCTCTCTCACCAAGAAGTCCCATGCAGTCACATTTCTATTTTGGTTGCCAAAAAGTGTTCATATACTTTTGTTGAGCTGGGAGCTTGAGATACATCAGGATTTATAATTGAAAGTGATTGTCAACCATGAGAGAAGAGTGGGGCAGTATGCATCATGCCACCTTTGAAATGAGTGTGTGCTTTCAAGGCTATTTATGAATCCTCATGACTGCCTAGACTAGTCCCTAAAGTTTTCTTGGCAATATTTCAGAAGTAATTTTCCATTATCTGCTTCCCAGGGCTGAGACAGGGATCAGCCCAGGGGTGGGTCCTCCCGGTTTGGACCGGTTCTCCCGAACCAGTAGTGGCCC
This sequence comes from Thermophis baileyi, assembly GCA_003457575.1. Taxonomy (NCBI): domain Eukaryota; kingdom Metazoa; phylum Chordata; class Lepidosauria; order Squamata; family Dipsadidae; genus Thermophis; species Thermophis baileyi. Next base: position 3,671,937 of record QLTV01000597.1, on the reverse strand, counting down.
ACTGGTGACATCATGATCATGTCACCGAACCGGATCGGTCAGTGCCGGTCCGTGTGGGCCGCCATCTTTTTTTTGAATTTTTTTGAATTTATTTTTTTTAAATTTTATTTTAATTTTATTTTTTCCTTCTGAGCATGCGCAGAAGCCGACTTCCGGCACTGTGCATGCGGTCACCATCTTTTTTTGGCTTTGTTTTCCCCCCCCCCCCGGGTTTTTTGTTACTGCGCATGCACGCGTGTGCTTTGCACGCGCGCACCCACGTGGCGCGCCCATGCGGCGCGCCCACACGGCGCGGGAGGGAGCGAACCAGCAGCGAGGTAAGTTGGAACCCACCCCTGGATCAGCCCAAGCTCACCCAGCTGGCTTTGTGCCTCAAATGAGGCTAGAACTCACCATCTCCTGGTTTCTAGGAAACCTTGAGGTCTTAACCACTACACCAGATTGGATCTCTCTTTGAAATAAATACCTTTTTAAAACTAAGCAACAAGAATGGGTGTTGAGGAAAGGTTTGCTCATAATGATAGCCAATTCAAATGTGAGGTGATAGGTTTGTTGTAAATGAAGAAGTGTATGGTAAAATGAGAATCCTCAAATGTGGCATCCATTTTCTTTTATGCCCACCACAGCTGTAAATGTTTACTATAAGAGATACTCAACAATAACTTCAGGGGAAAAACGGAATTGGCTTTAAGCTGTGGCCTTGGCAGAATTAAGTCAAAAATTATGAAGGCAGCCAAACCTACTTATCTCATCTGTACCTTCATAGAGGTTTGTACAAAAACAAAATTAGCTATGTTTTAACTTCAAGTTAAAAATGCATCTTCACCCAATTACTTTAATTGCTCTGTGGTTTGTGTTTTAATCTTCTAAAAGGTCTCTCAGTTGCTGGATCTCTTTCAATATACATTTCTCCAAGAGCAAGTACTTGGACAGGTTCATTCTTGAACTAGTAGATTTCTAAAGGGAATTCATTTATTACTGCACATTTCAGGTGTAACTCTGGATCCCATCCATTGAAGGCTTAGAAGCCTTGACAGAAATGCTACACAGTGAACTGCCATATGTTCTTCTACATATGGATTTGCCCTTAGGATTTTGGTGTAGGGCAATACCATTTAAGGGATTGTTATTTGATTTTGATTTCTGACTGGTCCAAAAATCTATAGCCTTTTTTTTTATCCTCCTGCCTCAAAATCTTTAATTATGAACATACTTTAAAACATTAAAATATAAATTACATAAATTAAAATTAATAAATTTAATTGAGTGGGTGTCTTCACTGTCATCTGGAAATTGGTGGCAAAATTCCTTGTTATATCTTGGTTAGTTAGTGCCTGTTAGTTTAATATAAAAAAGTAGCATAATAAATTAGTATAAAACTCTTCTGTTTCGCCAGTAAATTATTGGAAGATTGGTGCTATATGGTACTTTTGGAAATCTCTATAGTAATTGCAGTAAAGGAGGACATGTGGACACAGTCTTTCATATATAGGCATTTTATTATATCTGCCATAGAAAAGTGCAAAAGATAACTACATTGCCTAAAAAATGTTTTCCTTAGTCTGGAAAGGGTTAACATGCTCAAATAATTCACAGATTTCCAGGTGTTCATGGTAATGAACCTGATTCATTGGTTGGCTTGTTCTATATTGCTTCTTTGGATGTCCTTCCTTCCCATCTTTTGACTCCTCTTAGTACTTCTTAAGAATTTAAATAGCTGATTGTAGATCGAAGTAAGCAACAAGTTGCACACAAACTCCAGTGTTCTAGCACACACCTTCTTAGATAGTTTCTTCCACCAGCATCCCTTGGAGTGGTCACTAATCAAAGGTGAGGGCCAAAGATCCACCGGAATAGCCAATGATCAAAACAGAATTGTGCCAATATAATAAATTAAAAAATAAGATGAAGCAAAGCAGGTACCAGCCTTTGGTACCATCTTTATTTAAACTGTCCGTGCGGAACACAGAGGACACTAAGACATTCCTGGTAGATGGTAAGAGTGCTTTGTTTGGAAAATAATTGCAAAGTAAGATAACATGCTGGGGAGGTCCCAAAGGTGCTTTTTTCAAGAAAAAAGTACCTTTGGGACAACCATGACCTGGATGACTGAGAATCTCCATAGACATGCTGGGGAGGGTTTTGTTGCAACCTTACATATATGTCTTCTAATATTTGGGTGTTTTGTCTATTGAGATTCTCAGTCATCCAGGTCATGGTTGTCCCAAAGGTGCTTTCTCAAAAAGCAACAGGATTTTCTTTGTTTTTCCTTGAAGATGTTTCACTTCTCATTCAAGAAGCTTCTACACTGAAAAAGCTTCTTGGATGAGAAGCGAAACAGCTTCAAGGAAAAACAAAGAAAGTCCAGTTGCCTTTTGAAAAAGTACCTTTCAAACATTTGGGTGTTTTGTAACTGGCCACATCAACAGCTGCTTTGTAAATAGGGAAGCTACCGGCCAATGAAAATAATTTGATAATGATTCACGTGGTGGTCTCAAAATACCAGATGTGCTCATTACTTCCCAAAGGTTAACTACTTAATGACCATTTGATACAAAGATTCACATTTCTCTTCTCACATTATCCCCCATGACCAGTATTCCACACTTCATAGCTGCTTCTACATCCTTGCCAAAAAACCAAAAACAAAAAGTTTGGAAACTTGCATTTAAATAGGGATAATCTGAGCATGTGCAGTCTTGCTATAGCAGATAAATGCAGAGCGATCATAATCCTTTTGTTACGTAAAGGTCTAGTATACTTTTAAGAGAAATAGTGAAATAAGAACTACAGCAGCATATACTGCACTAGTGAGGCCATATGTTGGAATACAGTGTCCAGTTCTGGCCACTGCAATACAAAAAAGATGCTGAGACCTTAGAAAGTGTGCAGTGAAGACCAACAAAGTTGATAAGGGGTCTGGAGACTGAACCATATGATGAACGGTTAAGGAAACAAGGTATGTCTGGCCTATCAAAGTGAAGGATTAGGCCTGACATGATAGCAATAGCACTTAGACTTATATACCACTTTACAGTGCTTTACAGCCCTCTCTAAGCGGTTTACAGTGTCAGCATATTGCCCCCAACAATTTGGGTCCTCATTTTACCCACTTCGGAAGGATGGAAGGCTGAGTCAACCTTGAGCCTGGTGAGATTTGAACTGCCAAATTGCAGGCAGCCGGCAGTCAGCAGAAGTAGCCTGCAGTATTTCACTCTAACCACTGCGCCACCGTGGCTCATGTTAGCCATCATGATAGCCATTTTCCAGTGCTTGAGGGGCTGTCACAGAGAAGAGGGGGTTGACTTATTGTCCAAAGCACCAGAAGGCAAGAACTAATGGGTGGAAGCCAGGGGTGGGTTCCAACTTACCTCGCTGCCGGTTCGCTCCCTCCCGCGCCGCGTGGGCACACCTCATGGGCGCGGGCACGCTTCACGCGCGCATGCATGTGCAGTAACCAAAAATCTGATATTTTTTTTTAAAAAGCAGAAAAAAAGATGGCGACCGCATGCACAGTGCCAGAAGTCGGCTTCTGCGCATGCTCAGAAGGAAAATAATAATTTAAAAAAATCCAAAAAAAAAATCGAAATTTTTTTTTTAAAAAAAGATGGCGGCCCCCACGGACCGGCACTGACCGATCCGGTTCGGTGACATCATTGTGATGTCACCAGCGGGCCGCTACCGGTTCAGGAGAACCGGTCCGAACCGGGAGGAACCCACCCCTGGTGGAAGCTTGTTAAAGAGAGATCCAACCTAGAAGTAAGGAGAAATTTTCTGACATTGACAACAATTAATCAATGGAACAGCTTGCCTCCAGGAGCTGTGGGTGCTCCATCACTGGAAATTTTCCAGAATAGACCAGACAACCATTTGACTGGGATGGTATAAAGTCTCCTGTCTTAAGCAGAGGGTTGGACTAGAAGACCTCTAAGGTCCCTTCTGGCCTTATGATTCTACGAGTGCCTAAGTAGCTATTATCTCTCTTTAAAAATAAAGAGAAGTATGCTGCAGCACGTAGTGCCAATCTCAGTGAACCATAGAGCTGATTTCTTTGCTCCTGCCCCATCATGAACTATTCATTGGGCAATCATATAGGACAGGTGTGTCAAACTCACGTCGTCACGGCGGCATCACGTGACGTATAGGGACTTTTTTCCCTTCGCTAAACTGGCGTGGCCAGCACGTGATGCATCCTGCCCATGGGCCGGGAGTTTGACAGCCCTGATATAGGAGATAATAAGGATAATGCTGACCTATGGTGACACTGTTCTTTAAATCCAATCACAGCTGCACTACTGCAGCCCACTTAAAACCTTAAGTTCCAACTACCAATTTCATTTTAAGTCCCCCCACCCCAGAACATTTCAGTCTGCAGCCCATAGCTGAGACCTGAGAGATAGGAGGATTTTACGTTAGGGAGAGTTCAGAATGAAATTTGCCCGTAGCATTCTGTACCTTTCAACTTGCCTGTATATACATGGATTGGCTTTTTTCCTAGAACATAAATATTTCATGGTCTTAGTACATGATAGCCAGGGCCATAGTATAGCACTGAAAAATATAAAAGAGTAGAATAGGGAAATAAATAGCAGTATAGGAAAGTGCTGTAGAAAGAGTTTTGCTCTATATTGGTCCATTGGTTGTGGTCAATGGATCAAGACAGAGCAAACCTCTTTCTATAGCATTTTCCTACACTGCTATTTATTTCCCTACTCTACTCTTTTATATTTTTCAGTGCAATACTATGACCCTGGCTATCATGTACTAAGAGTTGGAAGGGTTAAGAGAACAATAAGAGTTGGAAGGGAACTTGGAGGTCATCTAGTCCAATCTCCTATTCAAACAGGAAAACCTATACCATTTGAGACAAATGGCTGTCCAAGCTCTTCTTAAAAACCTCCAGTGATGGAGCATCCACAACTTCTGGAAGCAAGCCATTCCACTGATGAATTGTTCTAACTGTCAGGAAATTTCTCCTTATTTCTAGGTTGGTTTGCTCTCCTTGATTAGTTTCCATCCATTGCTTCTTGTCCTGCTTTGGAGAACAGGTTGATTCCCCCTTTTTTGTGGCAGCCCCTTAGATATTGGAAGACTGCTATCATGTCACCCTCCTAGTCCTTCTTTTCATTACACTAGACATGCCCAATTCTTGAAACCGTTGTTCTTATGTATTATATTAAATGTTATTATATAGAATATAATATATGTTCATATTATATAATTTCATAGGATCTGTACATATTCTGCATTGGTATTTTATAGCTTCTCAAGCCTTTCAGATTTTTGAGTCCTATGAGGTCAGAAAATACACACATGGAGGGATAGAATAGAATAGAATAGAATAGAATAGAATAGAATAGAATAGAATAGAATGACAGAGTTGGAAGGGACCTTGAAGGTCTTCTAGTCCAACCCCCTGCTTAGGAAGGAAACCCTATACCATTTCAGACAAATGGTTATCCAATCTCTTCTTAAAAACTTCCAGTGTTGGAGCATTCACAACTTCTGGAGGCAAGTTGTTGTGCTCCCTGTCAGGAAACTTCTCCTTAGTTCCAGGTTGCTTCTCTCCTTGATTACTTTCCATCCATTGCTTCTTGTCCTGCCTTCAAGTGCTTTGGAGAATAGCTTGACTCCCTCTTCTTTGTGGCAGCCCCTGAGATATTGGAACACTGCTATCATGTCACCCCTAGTCCTTCTTTTGATCAAACTAGACATACCCAGTTCCAGCAACTGTTCTTTATATGTTTTAGCCGCCAGTCCCCTAATCATCTTTGTTGCTCTTCTCCGCACTCTTTCTAGAGTCTCAACATCTGTTTTACATCGTGGTGACCAAAGCTTCATTGTGGATCCATAGCCTCCCTGCCATAGTACTCATGAAGCCAAACACTTCCAAACAGAATTGGAGAAGATTTCCAAAAGGCTTTTGGCCAACACAAAAACCTACAGCTGCTTCCTTGCAGGTTACTACAGGACTTTTATATCACAGTAGAGGTGTGCTGTCCCCAAATAAACTTTAAAAAGAAAAAAGAAAAAAGGATGATGCACATGGTAACCCTGATGTTGTCCCTTTGGTAATCTCACCCCTGCTTCCAGCTCTTGTATCACTTTAGTGGGAATCTCTAAGCAGCCATTCATGGGCCTTTTGCAACACTAGGCTTTTTCTCTATATATAAAATCTTAGTATGAGGAACTAATGGCCGTGTTAATGTTTTACAGGAGCAAATACAAAATCTTGATAAAACGTTTTAAGAAGAACAGATTGACTGTGGCATGATTTTTTATGAAGCTCACTTCATCGGATGCATGGTCTGTTACCCTCGCTTGGCAGGCACACTGTTCTTATGTTTATATGAATACAGAAGGGGGAAAATGTGAATAATAAGACAAGAAAGCAAATGACATGATAGAGAAATAGAGCTACAGCCTGTGACATTTTTAAATGCCAAATCAGAGGGGCGTAAAATGCACACACAAGATTTCATGTGTGAACGTTAAATAAAGTTCAGGCTCTGAAGAAGCAAGCATTTAGCTATAGGGTAACGAAGAGTCTTTTCCTCCAATTACATTATACTTTGAATCACACGGAAAGAAGATACCACAATGATTCAGATGCAGGCTGGATGATTCAGGCAAATTACCAGAAAAAAAAGAAGCGGGGGGGGGGGGGGAAGCACAACTCAGCAGTGGAATTTTACAAACTTTTTTTTTTTTCAACTATCTTGTTTCAAGAGGAGCAGGCAGATTAACCTGCCCACTGGTATTCTGGCAAAACAAAATTAAATCAGGTACTGGCATGTAATGCTGAGTTGCACTTCTCATAGTTAATGATGATATGAATATGATAAAAGAAGCTGATCCAGTAATGAAACTTAAGCAAAATTCAACTGAGACTATTCATTTGGCTGGCATTGTGTCCTGGCTGTGACTAAGTTAGCTAACTGAGTATATTTTCTTTCCCTGGTGCTGTTTGGTTTCATTTGCTTTTATATTATTTATTTAATTCTATTTCACACTTCTAAAGCACCCATCTGCCTTAAAGAGGGGCTCTGAGCAGTGTACAACATAATATAGCCTATAAATAAAACAATGTATAAAAGTAACATTAAAATTAAAAATTAAATTAGGGTTAATTTTTTTAAAAGTATAGAATGACAATTAAACATCATTAGGAGCGGGGGGGGGGGATCCCAAAATGGCCTATGAATGGTTACAGATTTTTTCTTACCGGTACTGATTTTTAGCTGATAGTGACAGTGTTGTTATTCACTCGGGATAGTTTTGGAATGAGCCAACTACACAATAGAAAGAGGTTATCCAATCTTTTCTTAAAAACTTCCAGTGTTGGAGCATTCACAACTTCTGGAGGCAAGTTGTTTCACTGATTAATTGTTCTAACTGTCAGGAAATTTCTCCTTAGTTCTAGGTTGCTTCTCTCCTTGATTAGTTTCCACCCAAAGGACTAAACAAAACATTAAAAAATCCATTAGTGAAATGTAACTGGATTTGAAATGATTTAAAATAGTACTGGGGTATCAGATTATGCCATGCAAACCTATAAGAATTGCCGATAATCAATAATGGGCATGCATATTAAGAAGAAGAAGAAAATACAAAATGGGTTATTCGGAATGCAACTGGCATTGTTATTCTCCAAAACAGATTAGTTGTTTTTAATGACTGTGCTATGATCTTTTAGTCATCTGATCATGAGCGCAGAGAAAAAAAAGTAAGAGGAACATCATGTTCCTGATTATCAGAAAAATGCTTGTATTTTCGAAATGAGTAAAATAAAATGCAGAACTATGGGATATGATCTTTGGCGTCTGTGGCAGGGAATGTATTAATTACTTAACTACAGTAGTCAGATATGCTATATAGATATACTAACAGGACTCAAGGCTGTTGACAGATTAAAGACACTCTTGTCCTGGATTTTGGTTCCGGAGAAGCCCCAAAATACTTCCATCTTGTACAGTGTCCTAATTACTGGTATTTGCTATTCATTTGCCAATATTTTTTTTCCTTCTTGCTGGAAAAACAACAAAATGTATTCCTCAGAGAGAAAGAATTAGACTATTGAAATAAACATTTTCCTGAACATTTTGCTTTGCAGTTCTTTATAGGGTGAAATGCATTAATTATAATCATCTTCTGTAATTCAACTGAGGTTCAGTTTCCAAAATTCACACAAGCTTCTGTAGTTGGAATGCTGGCCCCTAGGGATTGCTCTACTGGTTGTTTCAAGGCTGACAGATGGCTCACTTCTAGTTTTGTTGTGTTGGTGTTGAAAACTCACAGTAAACTTTGGTGATTCCACTGTTGTACCAAACTAACTACTGTGTAGCAGGCTCCCCAGCCAAGTTAGCTAAAGTTTTCGATAAGGCTATATACGGATGTACTGCAAAAAACCCCAAAAACTTTAACCTTAAAAACCCCCCAAAACTTTAACTTTAGATTATCTACCATCGACCTCACCCCATTCCTAAGAGGTCTGTAAGGGGCGTGCATAAGCGCACAATCGTGCCTACCATTCCTGTCCTAATGTACCCATATATTCATACTTCTTGTACTCATAATCATGCTTGTACTATTATATATATATACAATCATGTTTATACTTTGTCTATACTTTGCTTGTAATCATATATGCTTGACAAATAAATAAATTAAATTAAATTAAATTCTTTTGCATTGTCATCACTTTTTTGTGTTTGTGCCTACCCAATTTCTTCTTGCTGAGTATTTTGTTTTATTCAGGGTAGTCGTTCCAGCAAATATGATGTGTCAAATGTCTTCTCCTGCATTTAGATTCCAGAATAAATTCCACTTCATACTCTTGTTCCCCAACCAAAGAAACTGGAGGTGGTGGGGTGGGAGGGAGAGTTTCTTTTGAATGCAAGGGACAGGGAGATTCCCCAGGAAAAAAACAAACAGTGATGAGTTGAAGACCAAATGCATTTTTACTGAAACAGGCAATTGTTAATGAAAGCCCCCTGGATTACTCTGCTACGCAACTGGGAAAAGCCAACACAATTTTGAGTTCAGCTTTTTATATGGGTGGGCAGGAGACAAACACATAATAGATAGCTATATCAACACCCCCTCCACCATATCAACACCCCCTACAGTCTTGGCATCCTCTTGCCTATGGACATCTGCAACCCATTTTTATGTAGCCAGCCTTGGCCAGATCTGAGGAACTGAGTAGCCTATGTTCCAGTGGAAAGTCAGTAGGGCATGACACAATGGAGACTGGCATTCTGGAAGGCAAGATGCAGGAATGGTAACCACAGACTTCTTGAAAGACAAACGTGCTTGTGGAGGAATGAATTTGTATAAGCCTATCCTGCAAGAGGCAACTCTCACTGCAATTGTCCTGTTGATAAGAGGCGTAACATGTCTAGTATTGTTCTAATGACTGAGCCACTTTCTTCAATTGCTCGTTCAAGACCGGATGATGCAAAGATGGCCATTGAAACTGAATGTGTACTCACTGGAAGGGTGTCTGTGTGTGCAGTACTTTGAGTCAATTTTTGACTCCCGATGACTGCCTGGACCAGTCCTTGCAGTTTTCTTGGCAAGGTTTTTCAGAAATGGTTTACCTCCTTTCTAGGGCTGAGAGAGAGTGACTGGCCCAAAACTGACTTTGTGCCTAAAGCAGGACTAGAATTCACCATCTCCTGGTTTCAAAATTGGTGCCTTATCCCCTACACTCTCTCTAATAATCACTGGAAGAGCGACATCCAAAACATTAATGTAAATCAGTGTCAAGTGATGTAAAACTTTCAAAACTTTTGTACAAATTGTATAAATACCATGATTGGTTAAGCCCTTATGCCTAAAATGTGGTGTGGTTGTGCAAACTCCTAAGTTAACGGAAGGCTCCTGCACGGAATAAAATAAGCCATCTTGGTAAATGTCGCAAGAATGGTTGAATAACCCCGTGCATGTGGAATAACAATAAGAACATTCATTTTTTACAGGATCCCAAGGTCCAGGAGATTATGAGCTGAAAGTAAACTGAAAGGGTGGCTGAAGAAAGCTGCTAATTTTCCAGGGACAGCCTTAGACAAACAACAGATATAACAGGATTTATTTAGAAAATGTATATAGCTGTCCACTCACTCTCAGTGACTCTGGGTGGCTTACAAAAAAGAAAAACCCAATATACAACAATAAAAAATAATAACCCCCACCCACCCCTGGTGACAGCAATCATGTAAACCTGACGCTTGGGTTTCACCCTTGGCCACCAGAACTCTCTCACTCAATGCAAAGTTCTAAATACTATCCCATGTTCCAGAAGCTCTATTATTATGCAATATTTTTCCCTTAGTGGACAGAGAACATGTAAATGGCCATTGCGAAGCACTTCTCCATCATTCACAAAGAAATGGAGGAATTAATCTGTGAGGTGCCCTAGGGGTCATCCATCCAAGCCCTGACATATGATTCCAGTGCTGGTTTCATTCAAACCCAGTTCAACAGATCTACTGCTTGCCTTTCTGCCTTCAACCTTTCTAGAAGGTCTATACCAAGGGTGTCAAACTCGCAGCCCGTGGGCTGGATGCGTCACGTGCCGGCCACACCCACGTCCGGTTTAGCGAAGGGGGGAAAGTCGCGATACATCACGTGATGATGCCGTGATAATGCAAGTTTGACACCCCTGGTCTATACTCAGTGAAAGGGCAAAACTGCTTGGCTTTAGGAGTATGACAGGGTAAAATAGGCATAGATGATCATATTCAGGTTTACAGAATACTGCATCTATTAATAACATTTGTGAGTCAGGAGCATAAATGATATAAAAATCGAAACAGTAGAAAAACCGTGTCTGCTTTAGCTGGTGTGGTATGAGGGTTGGTGCTTTCTGCAGGTGCTCCAGATTCTTGCAATTTGTGTGTATCTGAGCAGGAACAATTGCTCCTCCCAATAAATATCTCCATTGCTGGAATAATGTGTTCTATAACAAGCAACTCTTTATTGAAAACGTCATAGTTCCTTTCTACGAAACAGACTGGAATAAAATACACAAAGCAGGACCTCTTCCCCAGCCTCTTTCAGTACTTGGAAGAAAACAGTGCCCAAGGCTGCTTGAAGCATCTCCTTGCATCACTAAGGGATGAGAGGGGTCCCCAGTGGGAAAAGAAAAAAGGCTTGCAAGTCCCGAAAACCTGCTTGATCTCAAGTAAACTGTTTCAATTTATATGTTTTCTTTGGACATTGGGAGAATGCTCTTGTGTGCTTGGCAAAATTAGGAATCAATGTTATAGAAATTGGCAGAGTTAAAAAAATCACTGAACATCCTTCACATTTCAAGGTGTCTGCCTTGTGAGAACAAACTGTACTTTTGCACTATCGCTTCCTATTCATTCTGCAGAGTACCAGTAACTCAGTAATGAGGGAACATCAAGTGCACATTTTTTTCAACTTAGCAAAGCTAGCTTGCAGAGTCGTTTTGACATGAAATGTAAGACATATCTTCTGAAAAACAAAACAATATATCCTCCAAGGGCACCACTACACATTTGTCCAAAATATCAGAACATATTCATTAATAAATCTGGAGAAGACACTGCCACACTTTACCAATCCAAAAGGCATCACTATATATTCAAATTTGCTGCAACCCAATATTAAAGATGATTGAATATCCATGTCCCTCTTTCATTCTAAACAAATTGTGTCTCTGAAGTCCACTTTGTATGCCTTTTGAAAGTGGTCAGTCCAGTAGTCTGAAATATAAGGCAGGGGGCAAGCAATTCCTAATGGTTATTCTGATCAGGAATCTATAGGCAGGTACAAGTCTTAAAACAATCATTCCACGTAGAGAGGAAAAGCATCGATGCAGATGCCGAAGATTTAGAAGGATGACTAAGACCTTTCTTTAAATAATTCTTCAGAAATTCCTCAACATGGCTAACTGCCACGAATAGAGTAGAATAGAATAGAATAGAATAGAAAGAGTTGGAAGGTGCCGTGGAGGTCTTCTAGTCCAGCCCCCTGCTTAGGCAGGAAAGCCTACACCACTTCAGACAAATGGTTATCCAACATCTTCTTAAAAACTTCCAGTGTTGGAGCATTCACAACTTCTGGAGGCAAGTTGTTCCACTGATTAATTGTTCTAACTGTCAGGAAATTTCTCCTTAGTTCTAAGTTGCTTCTCTCCTTGATTAGTTTCCACCCATTGCTTCTTGTTCTACCCTCAGGTGCTTTGGAGAATAGCTTGACTCCCTCTTCTTTGTGGCAACCCCAGAGATATTGGAACACTGCTATCATGTCACCCCCAGTCCTTCTTTTCATAAAACTAGACATACCCAGTTCCTGCAACTGTTCTTCATATGTTTTAGCCATATGTTTTAGCTAATATTTATGATATTGCGCCTCTTAGCTGGAATCTAGGTTCCCAGGTTCAAACTGATTACACAATCACATGCCCGATGAGGAGGCAATGTAGTTGCTTCCTCTTCCCCAGAAACATTAGCAACATTTGCACAATTTTTCGGACAAGGCAGGAATAACAAGGATAATAAAAGGCACTTGCCTGTTATCACCTATCAGGCCCTTTTTAATTGGCTGAGAGCTGAGCCCCCTCCTGAATTCTTAACAGTTATCCCAAAAACAAGTCTCTGGAGCAATTCAGGCACTTATTTGCTAAGTGGCCTGCAATTCCACAGGTGTAATTTTACATCTGACTCAGAGATCTGTACTTTAATGGTACAAATCTTGAATAGGTCTCCGGGGGCTTCACAGCAGATATATAAATGGAAGTCTTTCCATGACTGTTTCACTGCTCTTTGCACTGGGTTTTTGGGAGCTGGCATTTAAGAGGGCTACAGGGAGGAAGGCTAGCAGTGAAGAGAGGGTGTGAAATCTCTTATTATTTACTGTATGCCTCAACAATTGTAATTGCCCATCAATTACCACCATGACAATACTTCCCCAATGTGCTTTGGTCTCACTAACCCATTTCTCAGTTCATCAAGTTTTTCCTGAAACTAATCAATCAGAGCAGGCTCATGTCATCCCCACATCTCTGGCCTACAATTGGAAATCCAACAGGTACTCCCAAACTCTGGGATAAACTTGCTTCATCTTGTCAATCTCCTGCTCTAATCATCCAAAGCAGCTCTAAATGGTTGCATGCACTCGTTGCCCTCAGTGAAGGGCACCACCAATTTGGTTGTCCGTTCTTTGAGCAGACTGAGAAGAAAAGTCACCTGGGGAGTTCTGTAGGAAATTGTGCTGGCCAACTCACAAAATCAATTCACATTGGGTCATATTAAAAGTCTGAAATTGATGCTAGGGTCCCCCAAACTGTTCCAGTAAATTTCCATAAGAGGAAAGTAATAACTGGTCAGGCTGCAACCTGATGAGTGTTCCTCTCTTGAGGCAAGCCTTGCTGTAATTGCTGTGTGGGTTGGCTCATAGCATGGTACAGGTGTGTTATTTGCATATCAACTTGCTGTTGAAGTTATAGCAATGCTTCAGCAAGTTGTTCTTTGGATGGTAGGTGCCCCGAGGACTTGATGTCATCTCCACATTTAAAGTCAAGGCTCAATGGTTCTTTGATTAAAAAGTGGAGAGGCTTTCAAAACTGATGCCAGGTTATTTGACATAGGCCAAGTCGGTGAAGAGCCACTACAAGGGCCACTAGAGCTCTACTTCACTGTTGTAGGATATATTAAGAATCTTGAAATGTCCTCTCTTCCTTTCTTGTACCAAACAGACTCAAGGAAGGGTTATTTTGAGTTTCTTCCTCACATCTTCTCTTTTCCCAGGACTGAGTTCTCTCTTATTTTGCTTTAGCTTTTTCTGCATTATCTTCTTCAAGATTATCTCCATAACTGCTCGATTGCAACCCTACCCACTTCACTCATGACTACCCATCATTCTGGTTGGTGTGAGGATGCAAACGTTTAAAAAAAAAAAGTCAATTTTAAAATACTCCAAGCATTCATCTTCTTCTGTGTCCATCTAGGACACGGGTGTCAAATTAGCAGTGTCATGTTGCCATCACGTGACGTGTTATGACATTTTCCCCCTTTGCGGAGCTGGGATGGGCGTGGCCTGTGCATGACACATCCGGCCCGCAGGCCGCCAATTTGACACCCCTGATCTAGAAGAATCTTGGAGGTCCTGTAGACATCTTCCAAGTTCATTGTACTTCAGTGAAATCTTCCCTCACTGGCCACTTTCTTAGGGTAGATTCAGAGTGGCATCCATGAGCTTTGCACATGTATTTCAAATAGTACATGAGAGCATGTTTTAAGTTGGTTCTTTGAATTACCTAAAAAAGGTAGCTTGGCAGTTAAACATATTAAGACATCTTTTTTTTTCATAATTATCTCTCATCTGACAGGTGTCAATTTCCCACCATCTCTGAGAAGAATGACCACTTAAGTTTGTGTAGGTACAAATACTTATAGAACCCACTGGATTGCAGAATATGCTACATTTTCTTATTAACTTTGTTGCTTCTCTGTCAACAGTCTCTTGCATTAAGAAAGCTTCCTTCAGTTCTCAGACTCACACTTACACTCCTTCTGCAATTGTCTTTACCACTGTTTGCTGAGGAACCTCATGAGTTCACCAGCACTTCCTCCAGCTTGACAATGGGGAAGTTCAACAATGGATGTCCTAAACAGCGGCCCTCATCCCTCTTGCAATAAGGGGGAAATTGCCACTGTATAGGGGAGCAGCAAATTCACCTCTCACGTTGACTGGAGAATTTGAAGAGAGTATCCAGATACCACCATATCTCTATTTCAGGAAGGAGGGATGAATGTGAGGGTCCAGGAGATGGAACAAATCCGCCAGTACAAATCCATCCACAAGGGGAAATGGCATTAGGTCTACTAGGAGACCATGAGTTCTAATACCACCCTAAACATAAAGCCAACTGGGTGACTGTGGGCCAGTCAACTCTCTCTCAGTCCTAGGAAGGAAGTAGTGGCAAACCACTTCTGAAAATACTGCCAAGAAGAACTACAGGAACTTTTCCAGGTGTCACCAGGAGTCAATACTGACTCGAAGGTGCACGGGTGTGTGCTTGTGCACACCCGCATACATTCACTCACAATCTTTACAAGGTCTTCTATGAAACAATAGCTGAGATAGAAATTAGGCCTCCTCAAAACTAATAGCGTGATGGAGATGCCAAGGTATGATAAATTGGCACAACCTGTATTTCTGACAAAAGGTCTTGGTCATTGAAATAGGCATGGACTCTTTTGTGTCACTTACATTAGGGTTACATATCTCGATGGTCAAAGGGGGTTTGGGGTATAAGAAACGGTAGGGACAACTATTCCCCATTCCACTTCTGAGAACTCCAGTGTATGACTAATTCCAAGGTGATTTTTCCAACAGTCAATTTACAAGATCACACCTCTTAGCTTAAATGGTAAGAGACCCCATGCTGATAGAGGTTATGTGTGTGTGCAACTGAGAAGCACATTTTTGTAACTCATTCAAGATCTGCAGCATCTGAGTATTTAGAATGGAGTCTGCAGCACAAAAACATGGAATTATGCTGCTACCAGTTTATATTAGTGGAGTGTTTGATCAGTTATCCTCCCATTAAATGAAACTACAGCACTGAGTCCTAATGCACAGGCATGCGTGCATAAATGTGCCAAAGTAGGATTGTTAATATTGTACAAAAAGGATGCAATGCCTCAGGGGTTTCAATTACATTTTCTTTCCCCTCCAATGGGAAGCCAACCAAAAAAAATGTTACATGCATCATATAGAACATTATGGAATAACAATTAAACATTATGGAATAACAATTTAAATGCCCAGCATGCTCCCCCCCTTTCCTCCCCCCCTGCTTTGGATTTAAATGTTCTTTTTCTGGCAGCTGATTAAATGTATGAAATTCTAGATGGGTTAGTGACTTTCAGGCATACCTGCATTCCCATGAAGCATAATTATCCTACCCTTAAAGACTATAGGAAAAGATTATATAAATTGCGTTCACTTTATATTCATTGTTGCTGCTAAATCCTGCTTTTCTCGGTGACGTCTTGGTTTCTATAGTAACTAGTGTACTTGAGCAGAAAAATAATAGGGAGAGGAAAACACAGAAATGCTAAAAACACGACACACATGTGGCAAAACACAGGGCATCTCACATCCGGTTGCACCACTGTTGGGTAGCATTAAGCTTGTTCTGTCAGTGTTCCTGCTTTTGGAACTAGTATCCAAAATAATACGGCCATTTCTCAGAGAAGAGTGAAGAGCATAGCCATGCACAAATTAGAGAACAAAGAGACAGCATGCAGTGCATATGCATGCATAGATAATGTTTATATCTATGTTGCTGGATAAATAGAAAGACAGTAATGTACTTACCATTATCATCATACATTATTCTGGTTTATTTCCCCAAATACATGCGAAAATCTAAACAAAGCAGTGTGACCCATGCAGAAGAGGAGGTGGCAGATATTTTTATTTTATCTGTGAGAGAGATGGGCAGCCTCCAAATTTTATATATACAGTACATTTTATAAATAAATAAAATTTGGTGCTTGCCCATATTTCTCATAGAATGACGTAGAATAGAATAGAATAACAGAGTTGGAAGGGACCTTGGAGGTCTTCTAGTCCAACCCCCTGCTTAGACAGGAAACCCTATACCATTTCAGACAAATGGTTATCCAATCTCTTCTTAAAAACTTCCAGTGTTGGAGCATTCACAACTTCTGGAGGCAAGTTGTTCCACTGATTAATTGTTCTAACTGTCAGGAAATTTTTCCTTAGTTCTAAGTTGCTTCTCTCCTTGATTAATTTCCACCCATTGCTTCTTGTCCTGCCCTCAGGAGCTTTGGAGAATAGCTTGACTCCCTCTTCTTTGTGGCAGCCCCTGAGATACATGGAGAATCCTAAAATGTGCCAAAATACAAAAGCAGTTGAGGGCAAAAATCTTACTAGCACTGGGAATTCAAACATCCTAAGAATCGGAAGCATGTATAAGTGCCAGATTTAAACCTTCCATTACTTTGGCATGAACGCACTGGACGATTTAATTCTGACTGAAAAAGTAAATTTCCTCTGGCACTTTAGAAGAAGCTCTGGCTACGGATGCCATAAAGAAGCATCACCAGTAAACTGGATTCTTTCATGTTTTTCATAGTAAGTCAGCAGTTTCATATATTAGAGGTCAAAGACATTGTCACAGTATTTTGTGGTTGGATATGAATACAATTGGGTGGTTAAATTTATTTTTAATTTGAACAATGATCCTAGTTGTGTATCCAGCACGTGGGTCCCAAAGTAATTTCATACAGGAAGATTTTCAGTAATAGATTGTCCAAAATACTTACTGTGATAGTTCTAAAATAATCTTAGCCACCTTCCCTGGCATCTTCTTTTATGATATTTAGGGATTTTTAAACCATTTTAAACTAAGAGTACAAAAGAGTACAAACACCAGCCTTTCAAGTGAAAAAAAAAATCCAATAATTCAACAGAAAATTTAAAAAATGCATTTTGCCGCTGGACTGAGTTTATGTTTATTCCATGTCCTGATTTCAATATAATTTGTTTAGCTTGTCTAAGCATTGAAGAAATCTGAAGCAACCCCAATCCTATGTGTCAGTGGCAAACAGTGCACTCTTTGTACTAAGAGAAGAGAAATCTAAAATAGTTATCCTAGTCCAGTATCCCATATAATGTCTAGAAAATACATGGAGGGGAAAAAATCACTAGTGGTCCAAGCCTATGTTTAAATCAGTGTGTCACTAAGAGGCTATTTAACATATCAAAGAGGGTTTATGGATAGCTAGGTTCACATCTCTGTTCATTATGAAAAAAATGGATACCTGATATTCAGTCAGTCAGCTTTTCTAAGCCTAAACCAGGCATGTTCAATCTGCAGCCCACAGGCCGCATGTGACCCTGGAAAGCTAGCAATGAGGTCCCACAAGTTCATAGACTTTTAACATTATGAAGTGATGTCACACGTTAACTATATATTTTATATATAATATAGTTAATTAATTAGTTAGGATAATTCCTCTTCACTCAATGTGGCCAATCAAGCCAAAAGGTTGGACACCCAAAGCCTAAACCATTCTACTGAGCTGGGTGAAGATAAAAGGAATTCCATCCCTTTGTTTGCAAACTAACAAATCAAGGATAGCAATAGCAATAGCACTTAGACTTTACAGCCCTCACTAAGAGGTTTACAGAGTCAGCATATTGCCCCCAACAATCTGGGTCCTCATTTTACCAACCTCGGAAGGATGGAAGGCTGAGTCAACCTTGAACCTGGTGAGATTGAACTGCCAAATTGCAGTCAGCCAGCAGTCAGCAGAAGTAGCCTGCAGTACTGCACTCTAACCACTGCGCCACCGTGGATAGGATGTAATTACTGTCATCTTACTGCCAGTATGTGAGATAGGTGGCTATACAAATTGAACAAATAAAATAAACAAAATGCAATATATTTCAATGAGTATTACCAGATTACCATCTAATTACTGTTAGGGGTGTCAGTGGAACCATAATTAATGGCAAATATTCCTTTGAATGCTCAGCTAGGTGGCAGATCTTCATGGAGCTCAAAGTCTAAAATTCTAACTAGGGTTAGAACTTGTAGTATTTTGATGAGAAATCACCGGGAAGTCCCAGAACTGCAGGCTAGATTAGTAAGTCAAACAGAAAGACCAAAAAACAGCTATGGCAAAACCCTTCCATAATTCTGCCAAGAAAACTACCTGGACATGACCTTGGAGTCCCCACTTGTAGTTAAGTTTGACTTGAGGGAGTTTTCTCTGCATAACAGTTGTGGAAAGAAATGAATTGGCCTTGTCTCGTCCAGGTCCTTCTTGCGAGCCTCCCAAAGGCATCTGTTTCCACGAGCCCATGGGATACAGCGTGGTACAAAAATATCGTTAGTTAGTCAGTCATTTCATTAAAGAGGTTCTAGACTAAGCAGATCTTTGATCCAATCCAGCAGAATACTGTACTTCTGATACTCTTAAAACATTGGCTTCATATGTTAAAGAGGGTAGGAACAGATTCCATAGTTATCTCTGGAATTACATACTGGGGATTAAATGCAAATGAGACCTAAGTCTGTCACTTTTGCTACCTCCTTTTCTGCCTAATTACTCTTCCTCAGTCTCTGCCCAGAGAGCTTTGAAAAGAGGAACAACGGACATCTCTTCTTTACGTTGCTTGCTGATGACTTTTGGAATTAGACCAGTGTGACCCTTCGGAGCAAGGTTGGTCATTTCAATGTAAGTGAATAGAAATAATGTAATTGGACCTCTATGGGAGGCAATGCCTATGGAAGAACTGAGATTTTTCAGGAATATTTTGAATGGAGAGAGCTTCTGAGCCATGGTGGCACAGTGGTTAGAGCGCAGTATTGCAGGCTAACTATGCTCACTGCCAGCAGTTCGATCCTGACCGGCTCAAGATTGATTCAACCTCCCATCTTTCCTAGGTCGGTAAAATGAGGACCCAGATTGTTGAGGGCAATATGCTGACATTTGTAAACCACTCAGAGAGTGCTGTAAAGGACTATGGAACAGGGTATAAATCTAAGTGCTGTTGCTATTCTGAATAAATACACCCTCCAGCAGGGGTGGGTTCTAACTTACCTCGCTGCCGGTTCACTTCCTCCCGCGCCGTGTGGGCGCGCGCGTGCTTTGCGCGCACACGCATGCGCAGTGCCGAAAAATAAAAAAAATCCCAAAAAAGCCGAAAACAAGATGGCAACGCATGCGCAGTGCTGGAAACTTGGCTTCTGCGCATGCGCAGAAGAAAAAAAAATTAAAAAAAAATTCCCCCCCCAATTTTTTTTTTAAAAAAAATAATTCAAAAAAAAAGATGGCGGCGCCCACGGACCGGCACCAACCGAACCGGATCCGTGACATCACCGTGACGTCACCAGTGGGTTGCTACCAGTTCGGGCAAACCAGTCTGCACTGGGAGGAACCCACCTCTGCCTCCAGCAAAAAGGAGCAGGCAGACTTGTATGAAGGCAATAAAAGCTGTTTGATAGTTGAAAAGGAAGTAGTAAAACTTAAAACTGTCAGTTGTAAGTTCTGAATTGTAAAGGCATTTTGGGAGGTAGAGATCTCTCTTCCTCTTCTATGCTACAATTGTTAGGTGTGCTCCCTACTTCCTTCTACCCTCACCAATACTCTAGATTTTTGTGCACACAATTGCTCACATGGTAGTTCAAGTGATGTTCCAGTTGTTTTGGGATTGCACCCAAGGCGCCTATTACTATTGGCACTACCTTTGCTTTCTTTTGCCACAGATAAATATTTATTTATAATTATTTATTATGAATAGTAAATAATTATTACTATATTATTATTGTGCCATCCAGACTAGTAGGTTCGATAGCCTAATCCTCCATGCTTTTTCCAGTTCCCTTGTCTAACGTTAGCCATTATCATATAGAATAATAGCAAATGGATCCTGTAACATTATCCTGAGACCTGTATATTGGCCTTCATTCATTATCTATTTATTGTATGCGCCTATCAGCATTTGTATGCTTTTTACTCACAGGACTCAAGATGGCTTATAATATACAAAACTAAAAACATCCATAAAAAGCATTCTCTCCCCCCCCCCCCCCGCATGCTTATAATCATGGCAAATATCCCCAGCCATGGGCTGCCCTACCTACCTTAAATAATTGGATGTAGTTGCATTCATAAATCAAGTATTTCAAGGCATGAGATATATTATATCTCTGGGAACTCTTCCTACACTGGTAAGCCAACTACTGGTATACTGTGTTGGTGAAACTCTCATCTTTCAGCTACTGAGGAGGTGTCCCACATTTCTAGGTGTGAGTTACCAACCAATCTGCCAAGCTGGGAGCAATAAACAGTAGTATAGGAAAACAAGGTAGGAATGTAGGCCTGGTTCTTTGCCATAATCAGACCAGTCAGCTTTGGTCCCAGCGGGCCAAAAACTCTTGTTGTTTGATCAGTAAATTATGCACTACTATAGACCAGTTGTAGGGAACCAGTGGCTCTCCCCAGATGTTGCTGTACTACAATTTTTCTGTGCAATGGATTAGCTTACTGTTTCTCAAGCTTAAAAACTTTAAAATGTATGGACTTAAAGTGCTTGCTGGCTGGAAAATTCTGGGAGTTGATGTCCACACAGCTTAAAGTTACTGAGGTTGCAAAACACTGGTTCATGTTAGAATTAAATAACTTGTTGGGACAAGGATCGTATTTCTGTCAACTACATGGGGCTAACCTTGAAGAGCATGTGGAGAACGGCCCACGTAATACCAGGAACTGCATTGGCTGACGGTCTGCCTCTGGTTGTAATTGAAAATGTTGGTAAGCACCTTTAAAGCCCTTCATGACAGAGGAGGCATGCTACGGGCCCCATCAACCCCGAGTATTCCGGCTGACGGGTTCCAGGAGAAGAGCTTTCTCTGCCATTGCAACCGTCCTCAGGAACATCTCCCCCCTCCCCCTGGAGTGAGGTTGGCTCCAACCCTCCTGACCTTCCATGAGAGCCTAAAGACCTGGCTGGGCCAGTTGGCTTGGGACTCGAATGGGGGAGCATCACAGCGGAGTTGGTTGTTTGATTAAAAACAGATCCCATCTCCCCCCACCATCCTGTTCTCACCCTCCACATCTTTTAATTGGGCAGCTGTATTTGGCTGTGTGTTGTATCCTATTTATGTTTTTATCTTTGTACAGTTTTTTTTTTACATTTTATGGTTGTAAGCTGCCCAGAGATACTCTGAGGTACGATGGACAGCCAATAAAACAAACAAACAAACAAACAAACAAAGTGAGGTGATTCCAGTACTACTGAGGGCTTCACTATGAAAGCGAAATTGATGCTGCTAAGAAGTAGTATCTGAGGTTTGCCACCTCTGTATGCAAAATCTTAACACCAGCATCATGTACTGTATCTTTCAATAATTATCAGCTGAGAGCAGATGGAACTGTTTTTTTTTCTTTTATAGGAAATGAATCACTGATTATAAAAAAAAAATAGCTCCTAGTCCGCTTCTCCCATCATACCTTGGAGTATGTGTTATTTGTGAGTCAACATGCCATTAATGGTCTTGTACAAAATGGATCACTGGCATTTGGTATTGTATAATTAAAATCAGATGAAACACAATCACTATCAGCAGGCAACTGACCCAGTCCCCAAAATTTGCCTTATTTCAACATTAGTATGAACCAGAGTGCTTTATGCCTGTCTATTTCTTTTGTATTTTTCTTGTAATAGAAGAGTACAAAAAGTGTGGCCTCGGTGCCAAATGGAGCCCCACCCCCAGCATGCCATTTCTTAAATTGGAGGCTTAAAGAAGTTTAATGACCACAATTATGACTTACAAAAAGCTAAAAATACTGTAGTTTGGTAGCACCCTTTCTGACATATGTTTTATTATAAGGCATAAGCTTTGGTGAGATTGGGCCTTTTAATAACATTTGCTAATTGGGAAAGGTCTACCAGATATTAGTACATGGTTCAGAATGGGACAATTCACCAGCTTGCCACCGCTGGCTTCTGCCAAGTCACCACCGCCAAATCTCCACAAGACAACTCCACATGGCCAACTTGCCATGGGGACAACTCACTGAGGGTAGCCAGAGGGAGATTTGTGCAGGCAGGTGAGCAAGATGGTGAGCAAAGTGCATCAGGGCAGGAGGCAGGGAGGCAGCAACAGCCAGAAATTTCCCATTTTCACACCCCCTACCACAGATGCCACCATGCCAGACTCTGATCAGAAGAGGCCAAGGATGATGGCAGCAGTTGGGTCAGGTGGTGGGCAGGTGGTGGCTGCTGGGGTGTTCCCATTTTTACACTCCCTGCCACTGATGCCACAACGGGTGGCATTGTCGTGCATGAAGCCCCGCATGGCAGCAGTGGGGTGTGTGAAAATGGGAAGACCCCGGCCACTGCTGCCTCCCTGCTGCTCGTCCCAACCACTGCCCGGTTTGACTGCTGCGGCCACCGTCCCCAGCCTCTTCCCCTTGGAGCCTGGTGTGGGGGCAGTGTGAAAATGGGAAGCCCTTGGCTACTACTGCCTCCCTACCACCCACCCCAACGTGCTCTGCACTCTGCCCACCCACTCATTAGCCCACCCAGCTCTTCCTACAGCCACCCACAGAAAGTTTTCCCCACAGTGGTCTGGCTGTATGGAGTTGTCCTGCGGCAACTTGGTGGCAGTGAGTTGGCAGAGGTGAGTTGGCAATGGTGAGCTGGTAGTGGTGAGCTGGCCACAAGTCATCCTAGACCCAGATTGTTTGCTAGCCTAAACTAACATGGTTTTCCCCCTCCTCCTATGTCCTGGAAACGCATATGGCACTCAATTCCCTGTTCTAAGCTCCCAGCCATCTCCAGTGAACATCCACCTTAAAACTCTGGATGTTGTATACCTCTCTTTTAAAATGACAACATTCTGAAAGTTAGGTTGATTGTTTCTTTGCTTCCTTTCCTATTTCAGTATTAATTCTGATAGTACCACAAAACAGCATTTTCTCTGTCTGTCTGTCTCTCTCTTTCTCTCATTTACTTATGTATTTGCTATTGCTTAATTGTTTCATAAAGCCTGCACATAAACGGTTTTTCTTACATTGCAGCTTTTTTGTTTTTGTTTTTGCTTTGCATACCTTTAGAATCTTTCATGGAGTATCTCTCTGCAGTCTAATTTGGCCAAATTGCCTAGGCTTTGTAGGTTGAAAGCATGGGAATGTTTCTGTAATCAGGCCCAACACTTTGGACCATTTAGAAAAAGGATGAATGAATAAAGCAAACAAAAGTATTCAAATGCTGATTGCATTGTCTTTCTACACCACACAGCAAGAAAACCATTATGAAAGTGTGTACTGCATTATTTATTTATTTATTTATCTGGGAAATCTATATGGCTACTTCCTTGCCCACAGAGACTCGAGGCAGCTTATTAAAGTAATGGGATCAGGATACCCGAGGGATCAGTTTTTTCCAAGAGTCTCTACCTGTCCAATCCAACAAGCCTGGACGTGGTCTGCATCCCATCAGTCAAAGAGTGTCAGCTGGCAGGGAGAAGTCTCTGCTGCAGTTCCTGTTCTGTGGCATATTCTCCCTTTGGAAATTATAATGGCCCCAACCCTGTTGGCCTTTTGTAAGGCTTTATATGTAAGGGTGTGTATCCATGCCTGGGGCTCCAAATTGAGTTAAAGTCCCATTTCATGGTTTTACTGTTAATTGGTTATTTCAGCTGCTAGATATATTTATTTTTATTGTTTTTATTGATATTAAATGTTTCATTGTTTTAGAACTGTAAGCTGCCAAAGTCACTTGGTTAGGATGGGCTGCCTTGGAAAATAAATAAATAAATAAATAAACAATAAACAAACAAACAAACAAACAAATAAAGTTGATGATTATAAGAGCACCTATGCCTCTTAAACCTATGTTGCCTGTTCAGTTATACTATTAAGTAGCTGATACCCGTGCTTCGCTACGAAACTATGTGATGGGGTTTGATAAAGCTTGAAAATTAATGAGTAGTTAAAAAAGGGACTGTATTATTTTGTTAGAGATAGTAAGCTAAGTTTCTGTTAAAGATGAAGACATTATTTGCATAGCATAGACCAGTGATGGCGAACCTTTTTTGGTTCGTGTGCCAAAAGGGTGTGTGTGCGCGTGCTAGCGCGCGCACACGTGCCCACACCCATTCTCACCCCCCACGCATGCGCCCACCCCCCCCCCCCCCCCCCCCCCCCCTGCACCCCCCCCCCCGCCGCCCCCCCCCG
>QLTV01000597.1:3618887-3646934 GCA_003457575.1 Thermophis baileyi | reverse complement strand
AGGCTTTACGGTTCTGGAGATTTCGTGATTAATGTGTGAGTGGTTTTCGCTTTTATATATATAGATTATGCACCATGGATTACAATCCTAATTTATACACTATTACCTTAGCATTTCTGTTTCAAGATAGATCTGGAGTTGAGTCAAGAGGGACATCTTGAGTAATTCAATTTATTTCTTTGATTCCAGGAATTTGATTATTCAGGTTCCTTATAAAAGCAAAAGTTCATTATATATTAAAATGCATTATTGTAATTGTGTGACCTTATAATTCTTATAAATGTATAAATGTTAATAAGTGTATTTCTGAGAAGCTGGATTAGTATTTTATTTCAGT
This sequence comes from Thermophis baileyi, assembly GCA_003457575.1. Lineage (NCBI taxonomy): Eukaryota > Metazoa > Chordata > Lepidosauria > Squamata > Dipsadidae > Thermophis > Thermophis baileyi. The sequence goes on along the minus strand of QLTV01000597.1, from coordinate 3,646,597 downwards.
AATGATCCTCCAGGACATATAATGGGCTGCTATAGGCTTTTAATCACAAGTGTTATGTACTCACATTACAGAAGAATTTGTTTCTTTTTTTCCTACTTATTACATCCTCATGAGTGTGCATCCAAGGGACCATTTAGCAGAATGTCTTCTGCATGGTTTTCTTCATGAAATAGCTTGTGCACTTCTGGAAACCTGAAGTTTCCTCCGAAGCTTCAGGAGAAGTCCACGACAAGAACATAATTTGTGGAGAAGTTGTGATTCAGATAATGAATCTAAATCTAATTATTATAGAAATGATGAAGCAAATTTCCCTGTATATGCCTTATGTATTCATTATGGGTTCATTTTCTTTTTGGCAGGTCTTCAAAATTGAAGGCAAGGACGCGAAAGCTGAATTTTGATCTGAACTAGCCCTCTGGGATGTTTATGAAGACCTCCCCAAATAGGGCTTTGAGCATCAGTGTAAATAAATTTTGCTGACCCGCTGAAGCTAAAAGTCAGGGAAAGAAATGAGGGCCTGATTTCACCTGCTGCATTATCAGATCCTTGTGAGTAACCAGGCCCTGGCCTCCAGTATGAAAAACAGCCGAATAGTTTTGGTGTCAGTTATCCAGGAGAAAGCCCTGTGACTTTGGTGGCCATTTGATGTATTTCCATATGGCAAAGAAAGAACTGGAATAATTAATTCTCATTTTATGTTGGTATCCTGATACTCCCTAGGGTTTTAAAGAAAACCCTCATCTTGATTTACCATAATTATCTCAGCAGATTTAAATCCATTGTTCAGTCTCTTTCTAATGCTGTCTTATTTAGGCTCGAGGCTATATATTTGATAAACAGGTTCCTTCAATTTCTCCAAACTCTGGGAAGAACCCTACCTTTGCTAGGAAGATGATGGAGAAAAAAGTATGAGCATGTTCTTGTTGGTGAAATCTACTATAGACTGTGGTCTGTCCATCAGAGGACCCTTGGCAAATGTTCTGCTGCTAATATTCCCCTGAAGAAGTAAAAACAGTGCAAGTCAGGATCCAAAGCTCCTTGTTCTTCTCACATACCCACAAAATTATTATGATAATTTGGAAATTATTTCTCTACCCATCAATAAGAAAAAATGAAAACAAACTTTCTGTATCCCCTAGGATGTCATATTTCCAGAAAAGTGTACATCAATGAATGTGACAACTCTTTTGCCATCAAATATCTGTGGGGACTTTGCTACTTAAACTTTGCATGAGATCTTGCTATCATACCCAAAAAGATTGCTGACCTCTGACTTACACTCTGCCAGACTTTAGTGTCCTATGCATTTCTTTTTTTTTAACAGTACCTAAATTTTGAGGTATTATAATAGTTAGAGATAATAAAATATTATTTTCATATATTTCTAATTGGTTCCCTTAATCATCTTCAGCTTTGTTGGGTGGAGAAAATGAAAGTTAGCACATTGTACAGTATAATATCATAATGAAGCCAAATACTTATACCAGTCAAGTGATACTTGTTTTTATCTCAAACAAGCAATAAGTGAAATCATATCTTGTTGCAAGAATAGTTCTAGTCACATATTGTAACTTCCTTCCTCTCTTCTATGCTTTTCAGATTTGCTCTGGAAAGTTCCTAACTCTTCAAAGTGAATTTGTAATCATGTTAGTGGACAGAAGAGAAAACAAGTGTCTCTTCCACTGATGAAAGCCATTCCATCAGCAGAAGCAGTTTAAGTGCTTCTGGAACAGTTATAACAATTCTCAACCACTCTGAATTCTCAAAAAAATATTTCGTTACTTATAAATACTCAGCTCACTCAAGGATAGGCACTCTAGTACTCAGTGATGGTCATTGAGACATTTGAAGAGCATCAGCTGCCTACCACTGAGCTGTCTAATACTTGTTCCCGCATCACACAATAGTTTCACCTCCTAACAGAGATGTTAGGATTGTTAAGAGGTCTCTGAGAAATCTCAATACTCATATCCAAAGACAGATGAATTTTACAATAAACTTTCATGAGCTGCAATTCATCAGAGATAGGAGAAGTGATTTTAGGAGAAGAAAAAGATTGCATTGTAAAGCTCGCTTGGAGGTAGGAGATACTTCCAATATAATCTACCAAACCCCCTGCATGGATTGCCCCTGTGACTATGTAGGACAGATGGGGAGGAAGCTAACCACCAGATTGCAAGAACACAAGCGAGCGGTCAGATGAGGAGACCTGAACTCATTGGTAGCCTCACACTGCAATGAACAAGGACACACATTCAATTTTGCAGCTACTAAGATTGTTGGACGAGCAGGCACAAAAACAGCCAGGGAAGTGATTGAAGCCTGGGAAGCAGGCCCCTCGTCATCAAGTATTATCAAGTATTTAGAAGGCGAGGGCTGAGCAGCACAAGCAAACAACAGCCAACAACTTAAAAGCCAGCCACAAACACACCCCAATCAACATCTAAAAAGCCACATACAATAGGCACTCTACCACACACACAACAGCATACACTCTGCTAGAAAGAAGTTCCCTGAAGATGGGCTCCAGCATGAGTCCAAAAGCTCGGAAGACAAAGCCTCTGGTCCCGGTGACCGACCCAGATTGGATCCTGCAAGAAAAATATTCCTTTCTTTTCCTAATGAATTTTCTACAGAGTGCTGATTGCAATAAAACCAGCCTGCCATCATCACCACCATCATTATATCCCACTTTTTTGGGGTGACCAAGGCAGATTACATGGGTTTTCTTTTTCTATCAACAGAACAAGAACCCTGTAAAGTACATTGGCCTGACAGAGAGATCAATGCCTTCCAGTATAATCTAACCCTATGGATCCCAGGTGAGGATTCCAGAATAGCAATAGCACTTAGACTTATATACCGCTTTACAGTGCTTTACAGCCCCCTCTAAGCGGTTCACAGAGTCAGCATATTGCCCCCAACAATCTGGGTCCTCATTTTACCCACCTTGGAAGGATGGAAGGCTGAGTCAACCTTGAGCCGGTGAGATTTGAACCGCCAAACTGCAACTAGCAGTCAGCTGAAGTAGCCTGCAGTACTGCACTCTAACCACTGCGCCAGAACCATAGGTTATGTTGGATCCCTACCCTCCAAAACAGCAGGACTTTCTGAAACTGGAGAAGAAGAACTTGACATCTTTCCTGAATTCCTGTTTTAGGGAATTTACTTCTTACAGAGATCTGGAAATCCTGATCATGAAAAGCCGGCAAAGAAGATATTAGGAGGGGGGGGGGAATGTAAAACTAAGGATTTGCTCAAAGCAACTTTGTCTCTTTGACAAGAGTAAAAAATAAAGAATAACATGGGCAAGGCTGATATTTTTCTCCAAGCATGGTGTCAGCATGTGCTGAACTTCAATTCGTAGAATTCCTGGTTCTGGTTGTTCCATCAAGCACAGCAGGAAGACATGCTGGGATTGAAGAATTAAGTTTGGCAGATGCTTATTTTTCTTCTTCTTGCATAATGTTGCATAATACTCTATTTGATTTATTTTATGTACAGGCTCATATTTTATTTTTGAAGGACGTGTTTTCCTCTCTTTTATCCCACCCCCCAGTTGCTCAGAGCCTTCGAACGATTATCCTTGCCACTAGAAATTCAGGGTGAGGTCAAGTAAATTACATCCATACTTCTATTACATTGCAATTGGACTGTCACAATGTATTCCATGTGGGTCTTTGTTACAAAATTCGAAGCTTCAGTCAGTGCTAAATGCAGAAGTTAGGCTGCTAACAATCAGAATCATCTTATGAGCATGTTGATCTACATCTATATCTACAGAATTTCTTTCTGGGCACAAGTTAAGATATTGGAGATAATCTCTATTGTTAAGTATAGCTTATGCATGAGGAACTGCCATTTCTAGTATGAATTCCAGTATGAATTTAGTGGATGTGAAGCTCAGCAGGAGTGATTTGGTCCCCTGCATTTGGTCCCTATCCTTGCTTTTAGGAGATACATTACTTCAGCCAGGTATTTAAATGTCAATAACGTTCATCTAAATATAAATAAATATCCAAGTATATTAATTTTAGTTATTTATGGAATTAATTTATATGCCACTTCATTCAAACTTATTAGTATATTGATTTTGTTTAAAAAAAAAGAGAGAGAGAAAGAAAGAAAGAAAGAAAGAAAGAAAGAAAGAAAGAAAGAAAGAAAGAAAGAAAGAAAGAAAGAAAGACATATAGGCACTCCTATTAAACCTGTTTGAAGAAGCTTCAACCTTTCATTTGGGACAAAGTCTCCAATATTTCTTTTTCCTAACCAATTCAGGAAACCATACCAGTTTTTAGAAAGGTATTATTAGTGTTTCCATAAAACAGTTATTATTCGAAGCTCCACCTTCATTTCAGTTCTGAGCAGCTAATGGAGATTGGAAGACTCTTCAGACTTAATTTGCTTGTATATCTTTGCCTCTCAAAGTGCAGCCAGTTGTGCCTTTGCCCAAAACATTTTAGAATGTTGGCCTCCTGGGCCACTGCCTAGGACTAAATTGCATATCCATTTCCAACTTGTCAGTTGCAAAGGAACAGGACCATGCATTAAGTTGAACTTCAAAGATTTACTGCTCAAGCCTATACACAAGAATCTAGTCAACCAAAGTTCGGTACTAAATTTGTGCCAGATAAGGGTCAATGGAATTTAAGAAGGGTTGGACTTGGACCATGTGTGTCAACGTAACAACTCTAAGCTGATTATGTGCTTAACTCCACACACACACACACCCAACCCTGCCTGCTCTTCTCTGACATCAGCAATCTATATAACGAAAGAGGAAAAGACTGTTATGGATATTGCATCTGGGGAAAAAAAGTAGACTGAGAAGGAATGTTATGGAGGAAAGCGACAGCCAACATAAATGGTCCGGAAACAAGAATGCAGTTAGGGAGAGAAAGGTGAAATAGCCCTGCCAGTTGGTAAGGGAGGTTAAAACTAGCTTATCACCTGATAAAAGATGGCCTAGTTTTTGTGCTTACTTCCAATTACATGCATTATTTGGTGGGTGTCTTGCTAGCAAACAAGAAACAAATGAGTCAAGTAACTAGAATTTGCATTTACATCTATATTTCTGAGAAGATTTTCAGTAGAGGAAGCACTATGTCAGAGTACAATAATAAATGTGTGATTAAAACTGCATTCCAAAAATTTCTGCAAGTCATATGTATGTGATAAGGAGCTTCCACTTAAAAAGAAAAAAAAAGAAAAAAAGGAAAAAAAGTTGGTCTGCTTCAGAAAAAGGCATCAACTGGATCATTTGCATCTCATTCCATTCTTCCTTATTAAAATTGGGTCTCTGGCCAATTTGGCCTGTATTATAATCAACCAAGCAACCATATAGTGGTTGTATGTGGGGAAAATGGCAGCTTGACAAGAATGGGAAAGGTGCAGAGATTAATCAGGAAAAAGGCACACGTGAACTTATGAAATGAAGGAAATGCAGCATTTTAATGTGTAATGCAAGGATTTCATTGGATGGCATTTACTAGTAATAACTACCAAGACCATCTTTCTGAATTTCAAACTTTATTTAAATATTCCAAGGGTGAATAACTCACTTTCTGCCTACAGATGGCCTACAATCTCCTGGGCCAGATTAGGAGTGCCCAGAATCCCCCAGACTTCTCTCTTTTCTTTAAAAAAAATAATAGGTTAATCATGCATCAATTTTGCTCGAAATCGCCTACCACGGTCTCCCTCCCAACACAGATAAACCAACCAGAGTATTTAAACACCGTCATGTGACATCATGATGTGACTGCTGTTCTCTCCGTCTTCTTAGTCTGAAAACCTCTGCCTCTCATAGAGTCCAATTCAAAACTGCATCCATTCACTGATCATGTCAGTTAGGATCAGGAATATTACACCCATCTTGCAAATAAGGGGAGGGGGTGGTATTAGCATGATAGTCTTCTTCCCTAATACCCTCCATTTGCATATACGATATGGCATGTCATACAAGTTCATCTGAGGTCTTGAGGTCAGTCTCTGGGCTATTACAGTACAGAGCTGTCATATAATTCCCTGTAAGGATGCCCAGGATTGCATCTTAATATGCTGTATGAATTAACAGCTTTTTAAACTAAGGGCTGTTGTTTCCACTGTGATGTCCTGAAAGCAAAAGTACTTGGATGAGGACCAGAGGTGGTATTCTGCCGGTTCAGACCGGTTCGGGGGAACTGGTAGCGGCAACTGCAGGTGGGCTCACCCGCCCGCCTGCCCGGATGTAATGCTGTCCTATTTAGCCACGTTTTTTGAGGCTGGGCGCATGCACGGAAGGCACGCGCGTGAGTAAAGCGCATGCTCGGGAGGCTGTGCGCATGTGCGGAGGTGGTTTTGCGCACGCTCACATTTGCGAACTGGTAGGGAAGGTAAGTGAATACCACCCCTGATGAGGACAGAAACATGTGGTAATTCTGAGCACGTTTTGAAGGTTTATTTGTGCATCATTTATTACTCAAAATGATTTCTAGCAAATGTTAAGAATACAAATTTTCTAATACTAACATTGTTCTACTAATAATGAAAGGTTGGTGGCGGGATTTTCCCTTCCTTTTTTTCCCCCTTCTTCTTGGCAAGGTAGAAAGTTACAGCTAACATTATCCAGTGCTACATAGTTGGAAGAAACACTGCCTCCAATCCAGTCATGCAATAACTTTGAACTCAGATTATGTGCCCCAAAGTATCTCAGTACACTCTCTGCACTGAAAGAATTTTCAGAATAGAGAAGGGACTACATACATACATACATACAATACATTTGGAATTTTATTTATTTTTTAAAAATATTCCCAATTTGAGAGCACCCACTATGTCTTTACGTATCCTTTGAAATCTCTTCTTTAGCCAAGGGAAACTAACAGCTGACAGAGTTTCTTTCTTATGAAAACCCGTCCTACTTCACTGAATCCAAAGCAGCAGTCCTGCAATTAGCTTAGCCAATAGGAAACCACAATAGCCAATAGATTAAGAACATTATGTAAGAAGAATTATTTTCATCCGTGTCTCTCGGCAACCACTTGTGACCTATAACTAGACGTGCTTTCCAAATGGTTTCTTATCTAGATATAGGAAAGGGGGGGGGGGAATAACTTACGCAGTAAATACCATTCTTGGTAATACTTTGCAGCTTACTTGTTCAGCTATATCAGACTTTTCATTCTTCAGTCCCAATACAAACTGAAATACAATGGCACTCTCATGTAGGTTTCTCAGGCATGGCTTAGCTTATTCTTTGCTACAACCGACACTCTGCAACAGTGGTTTGTTTTCACGTTCAGTTCTAGTGGAAGGGTGAAGAAAATACTTTTTGCAACTTTTATTTCACTGCCTTTTCTTTTTCAGCAGAGAAAAGGAAGCAAAAAAGAATTCTATAAGTCCCTTCCTCGGCATGTGACCTTCTACATCAGTGTTTCTCAAACCTGGCATTTTCAAGATGTGTGAACTCCATACTGGCTGGGGAATTCTGGGGGTTGAAGTCCACACATCTTAAACTTATCAAGTTTGAAAAACACTGTTTCTACAACAATTGGGACTGCAAAGTACTCCAGGTTGAGAACTCTGGGAGCAGCAGTGTCAAAAACATCTGGAGGGTGCCAGGTAGGGTGGTTTATGGAGAAAATCCACCAAGCTTTGTGGAGTTTCAACAAGGCATTCTTCTTGAAGGACTCTTTCTGTGGAAGCTTTGCTGCAAAGCAATGCTTCCTATTTTCCCCCCTCAAATATTCTTTCTGTATTTTCCATGAGGAATACTTGTGTGGTTGCCATATTTGTCCTCTCCATTTTGAGGATAAACTGCAGTGAAATCACACTGATTTTTTGATATATCCAGTTAGGTCCTATCTTCATCCTGCAGAAATGAAAGAAGGCACTGAAAGCCCCACAACATACCTCCATGATGTTGTTTAAGGTATATCACTGACTAGCACCAGACTGATAACTGGTTTTCTTAGATCGATTCCTGCTTATTCAAAATGCTTAGAAAGAATGTTCCAGTTCCAGGAGATCTCCACAATGGATTAGTACAGTGGTTCTCAACCTGTGGGTCGTGACCCCTTTGGGGGTCGAACGACCCTTTCACAGGGGTCGCCTAAGCACACGCTAGCCCACCATCTTGTTGCCACGCCCCCTTTGTCACCTCATCACGCGCGGGGAGGGGGCAGGGCGGGGGTCGCGGCGGCGGGGCGGGGGTCGCGGCATTAGGAAGGTTGAGAGCCACTGGATTAGTACAACATACAAATGCATACAAAACACACACACACTCAAAACATGGTGGCATACACCTGAATTCCAATTATTTCAGTAGTCTGTGTCTCAGATTGTACAATTATCTGCATAATTTGTTTTTAGAATAGCCAGTGAAAACTGAACCAGAGAGAAGATGGATAAGATTTGGTACAATTGCCTAGGAACAGATCAAGACTTATTTCTAACCCCGTTATCAGGACCAGCAACCAAAATGGACAACATTGCCCTCTATTGATCTCCACTTGCTGCAAAAGCAACCCCCCACCCACGGGAGGACTGGTAGCCCTCAGTCTAGGCTGAATATCTTGCAAATGGTTGCCAAAATACCTCAGTCCAGATAGGATTTTTGTATCAGTTTAAAGTCAAGCTGGAATGAGCATAAAACAGGAGCATCTTAAACAGTAAGTCTGGATATGCCCTGGATTTGCTCCATGTAGAATGAGTTTAGCTTAGATGAGGAGTCACGTATCTATTTAGATGTGCATTTTAATCTCGAGATAAATGACTGAATGTAATGAAGTCCAGGGTTCAGTTACGGTGATGCTTTGGCCAGAACTATTGATCTGCAGTCAGAGAATAACCTTCAAGAAATATGAGACTAATTCAGTTATGTAATGAAGAGATAATCCACTTTTTTGAATCTTCATTAAGAGAAGATGGAGCTCATGGACAACTTCCTTGGATTGTGGCATAAGGGCGTCCTAGAGAATAAATAGTAGCCACTGTTTCTTGGATAATTTCCAGTATAGGTAATTATCAAGTGCAATGCCCTAGTTACACTTCCCTGTAGTTTCAGTTAATCAAATTGCTGTCATACTCTGTGGGGTACTTGCACTGTGCTTGTTAAATAGCTACAGCATCTCCCTGCTTTGGAAACTCTGCCTTTTCTTGGTGTGGCTGAATATGCACATATTCTCAGCCCTTTGAGGTAGGCCAGATCGGGAAACAGACACCACATAGTGTACTGGAACACTACTTGATTGTTGTAGGTATCATGAGAGAATCTTGAAAGCCTGCCAGAGCTTCCCTTGTCCCCTCTTATGTCCTAGAGCTGTGATGGCGAACCTATGGCACATGTGCCACAGGTGGCATGCAAAGCCTTCTCTGCGGGCACGCCAGCCATCGCCCCAGCCCAGCTCCACCACGCATGTGTGCGTGCCTCCCGCCGGCCAGCTGGTCTTTGGGTCTCTGTCGTGCATGTGCAGGGGTGGGGTGCATGCAGGGAACGCATGCACGCATGCGTGGGGGGTGTTTACATTGCATTTTGGTGGTTCGCATGCGTGCGCGCGCCCCCCCCCACACCCTGTTTTAGGCCTGGAAGGCCTCCTGCACCAACCTGGAAGCCAAAAATGGGTATGGGGGGCGCATGTGCAGGGGATGTGCATGCATGTGTGGGGGGTGGGGCATATGCATGGGGGGGAGAGCTCACATTGCATTTGGGGGGCACGTGCGCACGCACGCTTTGGGCACTCAGCACCAAAAAGGTTAGCCATCACTGCCCTAGAGAATCAGGGTTATTTGAAATCTCATCCTCCCACTCCACCTTGCAGCTGTGCTTTGGTGTCTCTTTTATCTGCTGAAGGTTGTTGCATTATTTTTGCTAATGTTACCTCTGCCTTCATTACACCTACGCTTAAGTGGTTGACAGAATTTCCAAAAGTAAATCAATATCATTTCCACCAATTTAACAGACCAATGTCAATTTATCTCAACCAGGGAGCCAGATTAAGCCCCTCGAACTGAATTATTTCCTCTATTAATGTTGCTACAAATAGCAGCTAATGATATAAAATATTACGGTTATTCATTTGGACTTTTCAGGTCAGATTTCCAAACAGTGAGTTGCCTCATGCTGATTTTTTAATACAGCCACAGCACACAATTTCCTTTTCACTGTAACACGTGCCCATCCACAGGAAACTCACAACAGGCATGTGGCCTTGTTTGTCAGTTTTAAAGGGGAAAAAAAATAGGCGTTACTTTTTTAAAAACCCTGAGGAGACAAGAATCTCTTTGGTTTCCTTTTATGAGTTGAAGAGGTCTAAGAATTGAATATCGGTCTCATTCATATATACGGCAGCATATGAAGAGAGAGAGAGAGAGACAGTGAGAGAGACTGAGAGACCCAGACATCCCCCCACCCACCCAGAGACACACAGACACACAGACACACAGACACACACACAAACACACACTGCTTGCCTGATGCTGGCAGAACTAGCTCTTCCTTTAGACACGGTGAATGAAGTTGGTGCCTTGGGCTGTAGGGGAGCAGAAGATTTTGTTCTTTCCTAGTTCTGAAGATTGAGAATGTTGGAATTCTAGACATGAATGAAGCACCTTGTCTTTTGCCTCAGAAAATCGCTAGCTTTAGCTCTCTTGATGCCAACCTAGGATTCTTACAATATGCCTGACATGGTGCTAGACAACAAGGAAAGCCACTAGAGGATATTATTCAGAATGCTACCCTGTTGACATTTCTCTGGGTCAACTTCTCTTTCAGGAAATAAATAGGATTGAAATACATGTGCTACTCGGGCTGAAGAGGTTAGTTGTTGTTTTTTTAATATTTCCCCCTCCTCACTGTTTTGTGGGGGATAGATGCTCCCATGAAATGAGAGAGAGAGAGAGAGAGAGAGAGAGAGAGAGAGAGAGAGAGAGAGAGAGAGAGCACTCTTCAAGGGGCTTTCTGAAGGACAAAGAACTCAGAAAACTCCTAAGTATAAACAGCATAATAGGATATAGAAATGTCCAACAAAAATTGGTGTTACTTTTTTTAAAAAAAAAACTTTTAACCTTTTTTTAAAACCTATTTTACCAAATGAACTTTTGTTCTCCATTTTGCATGTTCAACTGGCATTGTGAACATGGCCACATTGGGATTCATCCTTTCTTTTTTTAGCACCTGAAAATGTAATGTTTTGAGTATTGCTAGGCCAAAATATCCAGGACTGTTGTTGTGAGAGACCCCCTGTGAAGACTGTGTATGTTTGGGAGTAGGCACATTTTAAATAAAAAGTCATCAAGGATTTGATTTTCTTTGTGTAAAGAAATAACAAAGATGCCATTGCTGCAAGTAATGGCTGGATGTTTGCTCTCTGGCCTTGTTCCTGGGATGGGATGCCCCTGAGAATGACATAATAAAGCAGCTAAGAATAGCAGAACTGTGGCATCAATTGGCTTGTTTATTTAATAGGAAAAATACTTTTGCGTGACCCCCTTCTGTATTAGAGTGGGGGGTGAGAGACCACTTCAATGTATGAACCTGTGAAAATCAACAACTGAAATTCTTCTTTAACACAAGCTTTCAGACACAATTAAACACGAATTTGTGGAGCAACATGGACAACGATTCTGCTAATATTCCCTGAAACATCCATATATTTTTTTCCTTAGCTCCAGTTAGGGAATCCCATTATTCCTGTGAATCAGTGCACAACATTTTTGTTCTGTGTACCCTGTTTCCCCCAAAATAAGACATCCCCTGATAATAAGCCCAATCAGGCTTTTGAGTGCATGGCAATAAGGCCAAGCGCTTATTTCAGGGTTCAAAAAAATATAAAAATATAAAATATTTCCATTATGTTTTTCAGTTTACTAAAAGGTTGTAATTTTTGCTTCTCCTTTCAAATGAGGTGTTCCTCAACTCTGATATATTTCACTGATTTCGGTTTCCTCTGATCATATTAAAGCATTCATATAAGAACAATCTATATATATAAAAGAGAAAACCACTCACACATTAATCACGAAATCTCCAGAACCGTAAAGCCTACAAACTTGAAATTTGCCACGTATGTTCCTCTTCGCTTCTAGGTGCTCACTAAGAAAGGATTTTTCAAAATGACCATCAGAGCATGAGTATTTCTTATATTATTATTAACAAGCTCTGATGCTAAGGAGTTCAACTCCCCCCTCCCCACCTGAAAAGAAATCTGATCCAAATGCAAAAGACAAGCAGAGGAGTTTCAGTTTCGCTTTTGCTTTCACAGCAGCAAACAGCTTTACTACAGAACAGTTGAGCTAAGCCACGCACAGACTCCTTCCTGTCTCATTGCTCACACAGCAAATACTATTTGAATTTCCCCTCAACTCTCTCACATACTAACAGGACACTAGCCAGATGAATACCAATGGATGCGTGTAGGCAGAGAGAGAATGNAAAGAGGCAAAAAACGGAGGATAAGATTTACAGATGCGATTAGGAAAACACAAGTAAGCGAAGCTGCCTTTTTCTCCCATGGCCAATTCTATGTGGCATGCTCCAGAGTCAGTTCACCTGACAGCCTGGTCATCCTCCAGCCAGACAGCAAAACCAGGAATGTTGTTTACAGGGAGGTCCTGAGCAATTCATCTGAGGGACGAATTGAAAGTCTATGCTATGCAACTTATTAGCCAGGCTACATAGACAAAACAGCCACGGTTGCTGCTGGAAATAAAGGGCTTAAGCCCATCTATTTCATTGTTGTTACACTTACAATGATGTCTTCATCTGTAACAGAAACTTATTTACCATCTCTAATGCAATAATACAGTCACTTTTTTAACTACTCATTAATTTTCAATCTTTAAGTGTCAATTTATCAAGCCCCATCACATAGTTTTATAGCAAAGCACGGGTATTTAGCTAGTGTTTGATATAGCAGTGTAATTGGATGTGCTATATGAAAAGAATGATTGATTGATCAAGTCAAGCTATCAAGTCAAGGTGTCATCAAAACTCCTAGTGAACACATAGATAGATTTTTCTCCATGACAGTCTATCCTTAATATGTTCTTTCAGGTCTTCCAATGGTGCATCTATTGCCCCTGTAACTGAATCCATTCACTTTGTTGCTGGTCATCCTCCTTTTTTCTTTCTTTTCTTTCCTTTCTTTCCTTCCTCTTTTCCCAGCACTGAAACCTTCTTCAGAGAGCCAGGTCTTTGCCTAATGTTTCTAAAGTAGGATAGTTTGAGCCTACTCATTTTTGTCTCAAGTAAGAACTCTGGGTCAATTTGTTCAAGATCTGTTTGTTTGTTTTCTTAGCTGTCTACAGTACTCTCAGAAAGTTCTCCAACACCAAAGTTGAAAAGCATCAATCCATTCCTGCTTCTTCAAAACTTTCACTTCTGTGGAGTGTCATAAAGAATAGCAGGGCTTGCACAATTCTGATTTCTATAGATACAGACACATCACGGCATTTGGATATTTTTTCCAAGCCCTTCATGGCTGCTCTACCAAGTGATACTCTGAGGCATATTTCTTGACTGCTTGTTCCTTTACTGTTGATGGGTTGATCCTAAAAGTCAAACTATCTAACACTTTGATATCACCATTCTCCATTTTAAGGCAGATTTATTTTCAGGAGCCGAGGTGGTGCAGTGGTTAGAGTGTAGCACTGCAGGCTACTTCAGCTGACTGCTAGCTGCAGTTCGGCGGTTCAAATCTCACCGGCTCAAGGTTGACTCAGCCTTCCATCCTTCTGAGGTGGGTAAAATGAGTACCCAGATTGTTGGGGGCAATATGCTGACTCTGTGAACCGCTTAGAGAGGGCTGTAAAGCACTATGAAGCGGTATATAATTCTAAGTGCTATTGATATTGCTATTTATGTACTTCTTGTCATTAATTTGGCCTTCTTTATATTTAATTTTTCTCCCATGCTTTCACTGTGCTCCTGTCCTCCTGGGGGATGCATATCCTTCCCATTTTGGCAGTTCCCATTTTGGCAATTAGAAGATGTTCTGAGATCTGGCATTGTTACATCTTTTTTTATTATTAAAGACAGTACTGGGGACAGCTGTTAAGTACCAAGCTATGTTTCTTATAATTGTATGTTTTAACTATCACACTTTATGAGTGTAAGCTACTTAGATTCCATATAAAGGAAAGAAAAAGGAATTCGATCAAAAAGAATATTTGTAGCTCAGAGTTGAACAGTGAGGTCCTTGGTGCTCTCTGAGCTTGGTGGTTTTCTTTTCTTGCAGATTACCAAATTATCAAATTTAGTAACCCTAACAGTAAAGTTTGGTAATCAAATTCTGCAAGAATACTACCAAGTTTAGAGACCATCATGGACCCCACAAAGAGGAATTCATCTGACATTTTCAAGATGGTTTTGCTATAACAAGAAGTAACATTCTATGTTCTATGAAATCTCAGTAACAATTATAGTATTATTTTATACTATCTGTGATTTGTACAGAAATCAGCTAATACAGAATTATAATAATTCAATCTCTCTCACACAAAACATGCAAACAATGATTTCAGAAACTAGAGAGAAGCAGGAGAAGCTGTCACTTACACATGAGTTATTGTTTTTTCCTGCAACATTTGCTGGGAACATTTACCTGACACTTTGATGGAAGCTGGTACTATGACACTTACTAATCTTAGAATGGAATCTATTTTGAAGCTGAGGCACTGTAGATTTTGAAGGGGGCTTTGCAAGGGCTGATGTGACTTCCCTTAGCTACTCCGACTGACCCATTCCTCCATCAGTTTCTAGTTGCCTGTGACAGCAACACTGTTGTTCCCTCAATCTCTTACCTTGGCATCGTCTCCTTTGTGGCCCTCATACGCTGAATCTAATGCACTGGCTGGCTAGGCAATGCTGAAGAAGATACATACGATTCAGGGGTGAGTTCTTCTTTTCTTCGCTGCCGGTTCGCTCAGTGCCACGCTGCACGGGCGCACGCACGCACGCTTCGCACATGCGCAGTGCTTAAAAAAAGCTTCTGCGCATGCGGGTGCCGCCAAAAGAACCGGTTCGGGGGCGTGGCAGGCCTGGGTCGCTACCGGTTTTATAGAACCGGTCCAAACCGGGAGGAATCCACCTCTGATACGATTGTAATTTTTTTAAAAAAATTATAAATGGCAAGCATTCCTTGGCCTTGGCCATGTAGCCAAGGCCACCATCTGCTTGGTTCAGCTGTCTGTTGTTTATGTGTTGAAAAGAGTGTGCTCCAGCTCTTTCAGTCTGGACTGGCTGCAGGATAGCGGCAACACTTTTATCTGATGGGTGTTTGGCCAGTCCCATCCAACTTCCAACTGTTTGTGCTAAACAGCCCCATTATACTGAGGAGTTGTTTCCTGAATGTCAAAGCACTTGCCCATATTAGAAGTAACAATCTTTTCCCTGTCTATTTCCTACTTCCTGTTCCTTTCACCTCAGCCTGCAAAGGATAAGGTGTTTGGTTTTTTTTACACACACACACACAAAAAGTGAATTCAAGTGAATGCTAAGGAGAGTCAACTTCCAGCCAGGACTGTCAAGAGTCAATCTTTAGATATGTATTCTATATATATCCTACTGTGACTAGTACTACCATGACTGTTGAAACACAATGTGTGGGGAAAAGCTTTGTCCTTGCTGTCAGCACCTCACCAGCTCATGGCATTTTCCAATCCATTAAATGTGGGGGTGGGTTTTGAATGTTTGATCCTTTGCATTACTGGTCTAACACTAGTAGCAATAGCAATAGCACTTAGACTTATATACCGCTTTACAGTGCTTTACAGCCCTCTCTAAGCAGTTCACAGAGTCAGCATATTGCCCCCAACAATCTGGGTCCTCATTTTACCCACCTCGGAAGGATGGAAGGCTGAGTCAACCTTGAGCCGGTGAGATTTGAACCGCCGAACTGCAGCTAGCAGTCAGCTGAAGTAGCCTGCAGTGCTGCACTCTAACCACTGCGCCACCTTGGCTATGCTTCATTCACTTCAATGGGAAACAAATGCAGGGATGCTTGCTGACCCAGTCAGTCAAAAACTGTCTTCCGTTACTCTTCTTCAGGTCCCTCCTTTGTTCCAATGGTCTGATTCTTCTCTTCTTACTGTTTTGCGGTTCATTAATTTCTGAATAAACACAGAAAGGCAAGGCTCCTGTGTGTTTACATTTGTCCTGCCTAATTGCTTGGAATTGTTATATATTTATTAACTGAAATGGTAAAAATTTAAATACATGCCCTCAAGGCTTGTAGGAGGAAATAGGAAGCACCATTGAACTGACTTTAGAAGATAAGAATGAAAGTTTTATTTAAGGACATGTTGTAACTATTATCTGAGATAAGCTTTGCCTTTGAAACTACTGGACAAAACAAAGAAATGAGCAAAAAAATTACAATCCATGAATGTAGATTAGCTTTGGTCTTCTATCTATGTGCTTATCAGCTCTATTAACAGTCTTATTTTTCAATTTTTCACTATTGGCTGAAGGGACTTTATATTTCCAAATTAAGTTTCATTTCGTAGGATTTGTGCCCAGAAAGATACACAGTATCAGCATTTTCCCATGTAAGTTTGATTTGTGGGGACAGCAGAAAATGAACATTTTAGGGGAAATAACTCTGTTTCTCCAAACATTGATGGTGAGTTCAGGTAGAGGAGACAGAGCCAAGTCTAAAACAAACGTGAACTTTTTTAGTTAACTGAAAAGGGACATAAATCAAAATTGTCAACATTACTGGTTCTGAAATGATATTACTGCTAGTGGGGATTACTAAAATATTTGTCTGCACATTAAAATTTACCTCTGGAGGAGAATAAAAGGAAAATGTGTTTATAAGGGCTTTGGTTCTTTTTGTTTAAATACTATGTGGAATTTTGTCCTGGTGCATTTAAAGTTTCCCAGAACTGTTTATCAAATGAATTGAATAGAATTATTTTTTTAAAAGGCAGGAAGAGAAAATTGTGCTTGAGTTGAGTTATATGATGTTTCAGTTATAGCTGTACTAGGTTACATGTTTAAATAACAAGGCGGACTTGCATAATTGGTTCTGGCAACTAAAGAGAAGGTGTTGAATTACATGAGTTCTCCTAAAGTTTGCTGAGAGGGAAAACAGGCACATACATNGTTGAGTTATATGATGTTTCAGTTATAGCTGTACTAGGTTACATGTTTAAATAACAAGGCGGACTTGCATAATTGGTTCTGGCAACTAAAGAGAAGGTGTTGAATTACATGAGTTCTCCTAAAGTTTGCTGAGAGGGAAAACAGGCACATACATACATACATACATACATATATATATATACAAAAGCACAAGCAATGTGGACCCACTTTTCTGGAAATATGATTTCCAGCTCTACAGTAAAATATTTCTATTCTTTGTGAGATACAAAGAACCTTTGGTAAATTGAAAACAAGCAACATTGTCCAGGCAGCCTTTATATCAACAATGTGGAAATAATTAAAGTGAATTGATGTTGGTGGGTGGATGAATTATATAAGATTTGGGGGGTTGGAAAAGAAAGATGAGGGCAATTATGGGGAATATTATAGAACTACTGTGTGGGATAAAAGTGGAACTGGCAAAGAAAGTAAGTGCAAAAATTATTCAATTATTATTCATTAGATGTTAAAATTAATAATACTTATTTCTGAGTAGGCATAATTAGGATTACATTGTTAAATGGAACCAGTTATGAAAAAGATAAAAGAATATCTACATGGGGGGAAAGTTGCATCTATATGGAGGGAAATATGCAGTGGGGTATCCCAAGGCTCTTAAAAATCTTCGTTTATTCTGACCTTTTTCACTTCTGCACATCTCCTTAAGCCACCTTATAATTTGACTTTACTTCTTCATTAACCCAAGATCTAAAAACGAAAACTATGATACCAGCAAATAAAGGCTCTTAAACCTTCATTGATGAAGATATTGAAGTGTACTGGACCTCTTCAGTACTCTTCAATATCTTCATCAATGATTTAGAAAAGGGGAAAGGGGAACTCATCAAATTTGTAGATGACACCAAGCTGTTAAGAATATTCCAGAAGATGGTCTCAAGATATAGAAGGACCTTCACAGACCTGAAAACTATCTATCTAAGAAAATGAAATTCAGTGTTGAGAAAAGTAAGGTTCTACATTTAGGCAAGAAAAACCAAAAGCATGGGTATAGAATAGGTGGTACCTGGTTCAATAGTAGTAACTGCGAGAGGGATCTTGGAGTCCTAGTGGACAATCACTTAAATATGAGCCAATGGTATGCTGCAGCTGACAAAAAAGCCAACACAGTCCTAGGTTGCATTAACAGAGGGACAGAATCAAAGATCATGTGAAGTGTTAGTACCATTTTATAATGCCTTGGTGAGAGCACACTTGGAATATTGCATCCAGTTTTGCTTGTATGCTATAAAAAAGTTGTTGAGACTCTAGAAAGAGTGCAGTAAAGAGCAACATAGATGATTAGGGGACTGGAGGCTAAAACATACAAAGAATGATTGCTGGAACTGGGTATGTCTAGTTTAAGAAGGACTAGGGGTGACATGATAGCAGTGTTCCAATATCTAAAAGACTGCCACAAAGAAGAGAAGGTTAACCTATTTTCCAAAGCACCTGAAGGCAGGACAAGAAGCAATGGATGGAAACTAATCAAGGAGAGAACCAATCTAGAACTAAGGAGAAATTTCCTGACAGTTAGAACAATTAATCAGTGGAACAACTTGCCTCCAGAAGTTGTGGGTGCTCCAACACTGGAGGTTTTTAAGAAGAGATTGGACAAGCATTTGTGTGAAATGGTATAGGATTTCTCGCTTGAGCAGGGGGTTGGACTAGAAAACCTCCAAGATCCCTTCCAACTGTTATTCTGTTATATATGGCTTAGTTCAAAAAACTGCTGATCGCTACATGAAAGGGAAACTTTATTGCATGACTGAAAATGTGGAACTGTCATTATTCTTTTAAAACTAATAGCAACTCATACTGACATCTAACTTCCTCCTTTTAATGCATTTTATTTCCATAATCATCAGCATGATTGCAACTTGTGCATTGCTTTAACTGGTTTCAGTAATGTGTACACCGTGCATTCATTTATCTTTTAAGAATTGTTACCATCATGAAAAGATCATGCTGTAATTTTCCCTTTTTTGAAAAAAATAAAATAAAGAAAGTAAAAATGACCTCACCGTTTTCTTTTACATTTTTCTTCCTTTTTTACTGCATTATCCCATAGCCAAATTAGGATTTACAAAAATTAGTAAAATATCTGGTGTAAGTGAAAATTGTTTGTATATATCAGACACAGAATAGAAGATGTTAATAACTTGAGGGAACCATGAGTAATGGAGATCACAAGAGTCTGCTTGTTGATTTATGACCTGTGTCACCCATTTCTGCTGGAAATGAGATACAAGTATATGTGTTTGTAAAATGCACTCTGATGGTGCCTTTTATTGCAAAAAAGCTCAAATGACAAAAAAAATAAGCATTTTGAGAGAAAATGCATATTGAATTACATATTCCAAATGATACTGCAATATTTGTTGGCATCATAATTTTTGTTTTTAGATCTTGGGTTAATGAAGAAGCAAAGCCAAATTATAAGGGTTAGCTTATAAAGTGGCTTAAGGAGTGAAAAGGGTCAGAATAAACTGCTTTTCCTTGGCAGGTTCAAAGGAAATAGGCCCTGCTTGAAAGAAAGCTATTCCCACCGGAAAAAAAGGTAATAGATGGACTTAGTGGCTGGTTCTCAGCAGAAGTTCTAGGTCAAAACCTGATCTCTGACAGCCAGGGATGCAGTTGTAGCTATTTTGGTAGGCTAGCCCCTTAACGGTCACCTAATCCCTGGGTCAACATCCAACACCTAGCCTTTGTTCATTTAAAGTTTCTTGAATAAAATTCAATGACTAGTTTTCATAAAATAATAGTGTGATTTATTCCATACTGGCATACGTAGTATATTGTACGAAGCCTGTTTTTCATTCCCTGTGAACCTCTTTCTGCTTACCCATGGCTGAACTCTTTTAATTTCCTTTATTTATTTTAACATTTTGATTGCCTTAGAGTGGAATTCTGAGTTTCTTAGAGGAAAACCACATAAACATAAACCTTTTTTCATGTAATTCAGAAGAGGCAACCAGATAAACTCTTTATGGATTCTATTATTTTGTACTATTTTGTAGATTATGACTGCAAGAAATTGGGGGCCAGGATAAGGTATATATAAAATCTGGAGTGGACAGTCTGATGTTTTAAGGTAACTTCCAATCATATTTTTGTATATCCCTGGCAGGGGTACAAATGCCGAACACCTGAGACATGCATTTTAAAATGATATACAGGTAGTCCTTGACTTACAAGAGTTTCATTTAGTGACCGTTCAAAGTTACAATGGCACTGAATAAAGTGACTTATGACCATTTTTCAAACTTACGACCATTTTTCAAACTTACAACCATTGTAGCATCCCCTTGGTCATGTGATCAAAATTCAGATGCTTGGCAACTGACTCATATTTATGACGGCTGCATTGTCCTGGGGTCATGTGATCATCTTTTTCAACCTTCTGACAAGCAAAGTCAATGCGGAGGTCAGATTCACTTAACAACCATGTTACTAACTTACCAACTGTTAAGTGATTCACTTAACAACTACAGCAAGAAAGGTCATAAAATGGGGCAAAATTCACTTAACAAATGTTTCGCTTAGCAACAGAAATTTTGGGCTCAATTGTGATCGTAAGTTGAGGACTACCTGTACATGAAATCAGTTCCCAAAGCTCTCAAATATGGCTGAAAAATTCTAAAACACATTCAGAGCAAAGAATTGTAGAAACCAAGTAGGTCATTTAGCTATTGAATGTAACGCTTCATAGCCTGTAGGTTTTGGGAAATGTTAAACATATCCTAGCTATTTAGAGTATTTTGCCACTAAGGTTATAATTGTATGCACATTCAATCAGGACTAAATTTCACTCAACAAAATAGTACAAAATCTTATACCAAGGGCATTTTTTAAAAATTCTGGAAACAATTGTCATTTTGAAAATGGCAAGTGAAAATATTTAGGCCAACTTCTACTTAGAAAAGGGAAGGGTACTTCTACAGCACTGAAAATGACAGCTTTGGCTTTTATAGATAAAACCACAGGAAAAGTGTTGAGATGAAGCATGTCAGAGGAACAGAAAAAACAAAATATAGAAGCAGCACAAATCTCAGAATTTTAGAAGTATCAGGAAATACACTACAGTGCAGAAATAAATCCCACATGGAAATTAAAACCTGTCATGTCTACTGTTTCTCTCACAATCTCTTCTCATCAGCCCGTTCTAATTTTCCAGATATCTTTCTTGCTTTCCTCCCATGGGCATTCAAATTAGCAGCTGGGTGTGTGTGTGAAAGGAAGGGAGAGAAAAGAGTTGGGGTTGTTGCTATTATTATTACTACGTTGGTTCCTTGGAACAGACACATTCATGATTTGCTATCTTTTTAAATGTAATTTATCTCTTTGCCCTCTTTTGTATTCATCTTCCTATATATTTTCATCAACTCTGTGTTTGTAATTTGTTTGTTATGTATAAATGATATACAGCAGGGCCCAACTTTTAGGAGGCTCTTTAAATCCATGAAAATAAACATTATAAGCAAACAAATAAATGCTTTCTTGTCATTAATTCAACCGAATATCTTTTTTAAAAAATCCGTTTAGCACCACTCTTCTGTTTTAAAAGGATTTCCTGAGAAAGAAATTAAACTGTGACAATGTAAAGCAACAGTTGTTGGATTAAAGCAATAAAACAATTACTATCCCTGTATTTAAGACCGGAAAGTGCATGTATATACATAGGATAACAAGAATTATTTGCCTTTATTTGCCTGCGGTGGCGCAGTTGTTAGAGTGCAGTACTGCAGGCTATTTCTGCTGACTGCCGGCTGCCTGCAATTTGGCAGTTGAAATCTCACCAGGCTCAAGGTTGACTCAGCTTTCCATCCTTCCGAGGTGGGTAAAATGAGGACCCAGATTGTTGGGGGTAATATGCTGACTCTGTAAACTACTTAGAGAGAGCTGTAAAGCACAGTAAAGCGGTATATAAGTCTAAGTGCTATTGCTATTATGTCCTCCCAATTCATTTCATGACAGAGAGGTAAAATCTGTATTGAGCAAACATCAGAGCAGCTTTGTTTACTCATGATAGAAGATATGTAGCTTCTTGCTATTGGGGTCTAATCAGATCCAGCAAAGTTAAATGTTAGGCTCTAAATATATTCGGAACATCACTCTCCCACTACTCCATCTTTTCCCATCCCAGTTCACTGGCTACATTTACAGTAGACCTCGATTGTATGTAGGTATTTCTACAGTATATGGAGAACTATGTGCATGATAAGTGGGTTGCAGCAGACATTAGCATCCTCTAGTACAGGGGTGTCGTGTGGCGCCGTCACATGACATATTGCAACTTTCTCCCCCTTCGTTAAACTGGGCGTGGGCGGGGCCAGCGCGTGACACATCCGGCCCGCAATTCCCCGCACATGCACATGCATCTCCCGCATGCGCCCCGCCCTGCCCCCCACGCATGTGCGGCAGAGACCCAAAAATCAGCTGGCCAGCAGGAGGCACGCGCGCATGCGCAGTGTAACTGAGCTGGGGCGACGGCTCGCGTGCCCGCAGAGAGGGCTCTGCATGCCACCTGTGGCACGCGTGCCATAGGTTCGCCATCACGGCTCTAGACCATTTCTCCTCATGAGGAGACCACAAGACAGTAGTCTCCAGTAGGTTTAGAGCTCTGGGAGATGAGGGAAAGCCATCTTTGCTGAAACTGCAGTTGGCGCCTTCAAAAAACAAAACAAAACACTGGCTTCACATACTTCCTATTCTAATCACTTTTGGAAATTGCTTATTAATTGCTTTTCAGCTATTAGGAACCTTTGGCTCAATATGTTTTGCCAGCATCTGGTGAGTTTTCTTCAAGCCTGAGTGAAATAAGTTTTAAATATAAGTTTAAGGATATAAAAAAAATCTTTTTGGATAAAATAGCAAAAGGGGTTATCAGAATGTTGATTTTGGAAAGTTACAAATGGGCTAAGGATCCAAATGGATTTGCAATAAGATTTTTAAATTGACAATAAGAATCCTTCCTGTGGGAAAAATGCTGTTGTTTTGAATACTTAAAAAAAAACATGATAGGATGGGACTTTGAAGGTTGGACACTAGAGCACAGGTCACCAACCAGTGGTCTGTGGACCAATGGTGGTCCGTGAGAAAATTTTGGTGGTCCACCGGCGCATCCAGGTAGAAGAGCTGCTCCGGGATGACTAATGGCCAGTCCTGTGACTAGAGCTCTGGAATATGGGACTGGCCAGGCAGCTCATGGTGGGGTTGGAAATCTCCGCCATAGAGGGAGCTACGTGAAACTTGCAACTTTGCAGTGCAGCCCTCACCGGCCGGAATGAGGTAATGGTCAGGAGGGGCACAGGCGGGCCAAAGCAACGGGTGTTGGCAACCTGCGGCTCGTTCTTCCCCCTGCTGTGGCTTCCTGTCAGCTGAACCCACCAGTGGCTGGCCCGCCCCTCGCCCTCCCCTCCCAGTCACTCCTCACCTGGCCTGAGAAGGGAAGGGCGGGGGATGGAGATTTGCTCCAAATTCTAGAGTGGGAGCGAAGTTTCATCTCTTGCTGGGTCTCGCGGGCATTTCTTCCGGGCCTTGTTGGTGCTCTGCGCACCTTGGTCTCTCAGGGAGACGCGTGACTTCCTCTCAGCCCCGAGATACTGGCTCGGCCCGGCTGTTTCTCTCCGCCACTGCTGTTGGTGCCTCCATGACCTGCCCGTTGCTTTTGCAGTGCAGTTAAATTTAGCTCGCTTCACAATGGGGGAGATGGCATCTCCTTCCCCTCCTGGAGCCCATTATGACGCGGAGCATCGGCTATAGCCGGGTCAGGCGAGTGTCGGGGCGGAGAGCAGGGCGTGCATCTCCCCAAGCGGCTGAGGTGTGTCCAGCTTCCCTACCCCCATTTGCTCTTCTAGGAGAGGGAGAGAGAGAGGGAGGGAGGGAGATGGAGGGAGAGGGAGAGAGAGAGGGAGAGCGAGGGGGAGGGAGAGAGAGAGGAGGAGGGGGGGAGAGAGAGGAGAGAGGGAGAGAGAGAGGGGGAGAGATATGAGAGAGAAAGAGATGAGAGACAGACAGACAAAGAGGGAGAGAGAGAGAGAGAGAGAGAGAAAGGGGAGAGAGGGGGGGAGAGAGAGCAAGAGAGAGGGGGAGAGAATGCCTGAAGGACCCCATCCCGGCACTGGGAGTCCAGATGCTTCAGCAAGCGGTACGCTGGATTCGTATTAGTGGTCCATGGGATTTAAAATTATGAATGTAGTGGTCCCTGAGGTCCAAAAGGTTGGGGACCCCTGCACTAGAGGGAACCAGAAGGAACTAAAGATTACAATTAAAAGAGAAGAGCATTTAAATTCGACTTACTAATACAGAATGGAGCAAAATACTTAATATTGGACATATCGAAGTGTATTTGTGAACAATGGACCTACATGTTAATTTTAAGAGTGTCTACCATTATAAATAAGACTGAGTTTAAAAGATGTTATGGAAGAGAATCAAGTTTTACTAGACAAGATTAAGATTGGTTTGAAAATGGATTTAAAAACAACCAGCTACAAGAATGATATGGAAAAAGATGCTACACTCGATATACAAATGAAACTGGCTGATTATAATTAAAAGGGATATATAAATAACAACCAAGAGACTATTGTGGATAACTTGGGGGAGGCTGGGAAAGAAAGAGTAAAGCGGCCTCATCAGATATTCAAACAGGAATAGAGTACACCAACACACTTTCCCAAACAACAGGTGCATTGCTTCCTTGTTGTTCCAAGAAGTCAGCTCTATATCTAATCAGTGAAAGATTGACTTTGACTGTTGCTAGAGGAGACCCACGCAGAAGCTCCTCCTCTCTTCCTCTTTGTGTACAGTATGTTCGCTTTTGTTTCTCCTTGTGTGAATAGGTATATCAGACTTATGAGCTCATTTAGTCTCACATTCTATCAGTGGCTTGATAGGAAAATGAGGGATCATTGGAGGTCTCAATATGGATTTCCGACCACCCCCTTCCCCATTAGTTGCATCCAATCTTTGGTGCCCCTTTCTTCTCTCTCTGTCCCCCCCACCCACCCAAGCAATGGCCTTTTTAGAGGAGGCAGAGGTGAGCAGGACCATTTATCTTAAACATACACACATAGGAAATATGTGCCAATCAAGTGGGCTTTGGATTCTATGAGATACAGGTCCTACAGCTGGCAATCTAGACTTAGCAGCACTCCTGCATTCTCTTTCTGATGGAAAACATGTTTCTTTCCTTTAAAAAAAAACCACACCAAAATTCACAGCATGCCATGTGGCTTACCTAGTTTGTGATATCAACCTGCAGTACTAGAATACACTCATGTAATATACAGTCATGTAAAATCTTTGTGAAGGATCATGGGGAATTAAAAGGTTGATGTCATTCTGAGAGAGAGAGAAAAAAACAAACAAAGGAAGAATAAAATCAGAGGATGTTATGTACTTAGGTCATCAGAACATCAGCAGTGCCCAACATTGTGGTACAACCAACTGCACAAGGAAGCCCGGTTGGAAGCCCGGTCTCTCAATCATGCTGACATCAAGTCTGAAAGCCATTGATTTCTATGACTTTCAGGAAACCCTTTTTTGAAACCAACCAAGCTTCTGGCTAGCAACACATCTCATGGTAAAAAGTCACAGGTGCTATGCTTGTGACCCCCATCCCCACCTTCCACGGTGGTATTAGGTAAAGGCACTATGAGAATTTACATAGTAATTTCTAGATCCAACCTCCTGGTTTAACCCAAAGTGATGGACTAGGGGAAAAATGGGGAGATACTGTCACCATGATAGCAGTTCTCTCATAACTTCCCCTAAATGTCAGTAGCTGATATCAGGTACTGCCAAGAGTTTCAAGAGTTTTGCATCTAGCCACCAGGGATGAAATCCAGCAGGTTCTGACAGGTTCTGGAGAACCAGTAGCGGAAATTTTGAGTAGTTCAGAGAACCGGTAGTAGAAATTTTGAGTAGTTCGGAGAACCGGCAAATACCACCTCTGGCTGGCCCCAGAGTGGGGTGGGAATGGAGATTTTGCAATATCCTTCCCCTGGAGTGGGGTGCGAATGGAGATTTTGCAATATCCTTCCCCTGGAGTGGGGTGTGAATGGAGATTTTGCAGTATCCTTCCCCTGCCAGGCCCACCAAGCCATGCCACGCCCACCAAGCCATGCCCACAGAACCGGTAGTAAAAAAAATGGATTTCACCACTGCTAGCCACCCTACTATCTGATTCATATACTGTGCTAATACACAATTTGTTTAACCATGATTTGCTGACCACCACAAGTCCAATACAATCAAACTGCATTATGGCTTATTGCGTTGTACAAACTCAATTTACGCTAGGTCTGGAAGGGCCTCCAAAGCACAGAAATAACAGTAAGCTTTACCCAAAAGTTAATTGGTCTGGTTTTTTTCAGCGAACATGTGTCCAAAAGAACATTGCACAGTTTGTTCCATTGTTATGTAAACAATGCATGCAGTGACTTGGTAGAAAGAGACAGACAGAAGTTTCTGCCTTCTAGAATTTTGTCTTAGTTGTGCCTGCCAAATGAGGAAGCATTCCTCTGCAAAACATTTAGTCTTCCTGCTGTCCTTTTCCATCTCCTGCCTTCATTTGCTTGTTGATAGTTGGCAAGGAGATCAAGAGAAACTCAGGGCATTTCCTGTCAGCTCATTTAAAGTGCTGCCCAACTATCCTTGAGCCAACAGAAAACTCTTCTTGTTGTTCAGTTATTCAGTCATATCTGACTTTTTGTGACCCAGGGGAGGACATGACTGTTTCCCCAAGACTGTCTGTTTCTTTGAGTTTGGGGAATTCATGCTTATGCCTACAATACCTTGCCTTGTATTGGCTTCTTTGCCTTTGTATTTCTCCAAGCATCTTTTCCAATGACTCTTCCCTTCATATTGTGCTTCCTTTAAACTTCGACTTCATTATTAGTACTTCTGGTGAATGGTCTGGTTTTACTTCATTTCATTTTGAATGATTTGTTCTTTTTGTAGACTAAGATATTCTTAATCACAATTCAGAGGGACCAATTTTTCTTTCTTCTGCCTTTCCAATAGCCCAGTTTTCACCATTCTCTGTTACCAGTGCAAAAACCATAGCCTTGACAACACATATGTTTATATAATATTGCAGAATAATAGAATAGCAGAGTTGGAAGGGACCTTGGAGGTCTTTTAGTCCAACCCCCTGCTCAAGCAGAAAACCCTATACCATTTCAGAGAAATGGTTGCCCAATCTCGTCTTAAAAACCTCGAGTACCCACAACTTCTGGAGGCAAGCTGTTCCATGGTTAATTGTTCTAACTGTCAGGAAATTTCTCCTTAGTTCTAGGTTGGTTCTCTCCTTGATTACTTTCTATCCATTGCTTCTTGCTCTGCCTTCAGTTGCTTTGGAGAATAGGTTGATCCCCTCTTCTTTGATGTCTATGAACTTTTCCTCTGTTGTCTAGATTTTTCATAGTCTTCTTCTAAATAGCAGATATCTCATTTTTTTATGGTTACAAGTTACCATCCCTCTGAATTTTTGAGCCTACACACACACACACACACACACACACACACACACACACACACACAACACATAGTAAAATATCTGATAAGCAAAAGAATGGAT
>QLTV01000597.1:3604167-3618752 GCA_003457575.1 Thermophis baileyi | reverse complement strand
ATATATGTTACTGTTCAACTTCTTTGCATCATTGCATTAGATTGACATTGCCTGTTAATATTTTTAATACTGAGAAGCAGACTTTCTTCTTTCACCTGCAATAAGATATTTCTTAAGTCTTCCTCACTTCTAGTCATTAAAGTGATGTCATCAGTATATCTAAGGTTATTGATGTTTGTCCCAATGATTTTAATTTCAATGTCCATTTCTTCTTGTCAACCATATCTGATGATGTATATAAATTAAATAAGTAAGGTGGCCCTATGAACCTTTGGCATACTCCTTCCCAATTTTGAATTTAATTTCTCAATTTTCTATTCCAAAATGGTTCTTGGACATCATACCAATTCTTTAGTAGGCAGATGAGGTAGCCCAGCATTACCATGTTTTTAAGGGCTTTCCTCCATTTGTGGTCTATACAATCAAAAGCCTTCGTATAATTGCTAATGGAAAAATAGATGTCATTTTGGAATACCTTTGCCTTTTTTCATTATCCATTAAATGTTCGTAATATTATCTTGAGTGCCCCTGACTCTTCGGAAGCTAGGATGAACAACTGGCACTTCTCATTCTATGTTTTGATTAAGTCTAGATTAGTAAGAGAGATAAGTGCCATTGGTCAATAATTGGAGCATTCTTTAACCTTGCATTGAAATGTAAAGTGATTTCCTACCCTTATTTCTTAGCCATTGTTGTTCTTTCTAAACCTGCTTACAAATGATAAGGAGCACTTCAAGCTCAATCACTATCCTGCCACAGATAACTGGTTCACCAAAAGACAGCAAGTGCAGGCCATGTTTGTTTGCTTATATCCCACCTTCATTATTTGTTATAAATAACTCATGGCAGGGTATATACCTAATACTCCTTCCTCCACCTATTTACCCACAACAACAACTCTGTGAGATGAGTTGGGCTGAGAGAGAGAGTGAACTGGCCCAAAGTCACCCAGCCAGCTTTCATGCCTATCGCAGGTTTCTAGCCTGGTACCTTAACCACTAGACCAAATTGGCTCTCAATAAAAGGATTGGTACATCTTCCCCACATTCCCCTCCTCTTCCAACAAACGTTTTTGATAATTTTGGAAGAAGAATATTGTAAAAGAATTTGGGGAGGGGAAACAGGGTGAAATGTTATTGCCAGAATTTTAGAGTTACATTTGTGACAATGATAACCACCAGTTACAAAGCCAAGAAAGAAAGAAAAGAAAAGCAAAAATCTTTTCTAGAATGGGAATACTATACTCCGGCTAAAAAAAAAAAAAAAAGAAAGAAAGAAAGAAAGAAAAGAAAAGCAAAAATCTTTTCTAGAATGGGAATACTATACTCCGGCTAAGAAAATTACAGTGTGGTTCAAAGAAAAGAAGGGAAACATGTTTAAGTTCATTGCGCTGGAAAGTTATACTGCCCAAGGAAAAGCACAGCCCTCTTTAATTTCAATGCAATTACTTTGCAGGAGACTTTTTTTTTTTGATGTATTACACCTTCAGGTCGCTCTAAAAATGACCTTGCAAATACTGTGGCTTTTGCACACTGTGACCCAGGGGAGAACGACCTCTTTTCTCAAACATTTCCTGTTTCAGATCTGCTGACTGATACTTGGTCTGTTGTATGCCTTCTTTCCTTTCCTATGTTTTATCTTCTTGATTAAATCCCTAAGTCTTTTGCTCTTGATTTGTATACTATGGAAGGTAATGATAGAAAACAATGGGGCAGAAAGTGCTACCTCTGAGACATGATAGCATGTTTGCATAGTGACGTGAGTTTTGCATAAGGGCTCACAAAACCCCAAGGCAACCTCTCCCAAAAATGCAATATAAGAAGCAAGACAGATATGCTGCTGTCTTAAAAATCAATGAATAAAGATGGAAAATACAGAGAGCAGCCAAGATTCTAACCTTATGCACTTTCCTGAGAGTAAATCCAGTAAATGCAGTGGGATTTATTTTTAAACATGCTTAGAACTGAGCTGCAAAAATAAGGAATTGCTAAGTACATAGAGCACGTCACCTAATTATTTCAACTTAATGATGCCAAGGCTTGAATTGGCACTGTTTGCTTGCAGAACAGGTGCTGTATCACTTGAACTGTGATAACTCCCACTAGGCTGTTAATCTACTCCATCCTTTTAACTTTCAGGGCAAAAATGGTCATTAAAAAGTTCATGTATTTTTTCAATTTTGTATAGCTGCCCATTTGCCAGCTCTTCTGGGTGACAACCAACATTAAAACCAGCAAACCCCTTCCCCCAAACACACACAGAGATCACATACACACGAGTAGCACATAGGCTAACTGGGTATTTTTGCCCAATGGAATATCATTTTGCTAGGAATCTTTCCTTTTAAAAAGTCAGGTAAATAAAAATATTCCCAGTTTAAATAGCAACATACAAACACATCCAATCTCTTCTGTGCAGTTGCTGTTTGTGTATATATATATATATAGTTCATTCTTTAAACTTCAGTACATTTTGTCTTCAGTTTCAGTCCTCTCTGCAGTGAATCGCTACTGGCTGTTATTTCTGAATTGGTTGTATTCTAAATAATGTAGGTGCTCATTTCCATTTCTTTCTCCATAAAATGCCTATTTATGAAATAGCAAAACAATATCCAAGCACATGCTGAAATTTAGAATCAAACCAACAATTATTTTTCTTCTTTTGTACTTTGGGGAAATATTGCTAAATTGATTTTAAAAATGATACAGTATGTGCCATAATGAATGTGAATGTGTGTGAATGTGTATCCAGGAAAAGAAAATGCATATTTTTCTTTCCCGAAAAGGAAAGAGCAATTGATTATGTATAGTGATAGAATTCATGATAAAGTATTTTCGCTTATATTTTATCTAGAAAACTCAATATTTTTTTTTTCCAGACTTCTCCACAGATTATCTGCTAGAACAAGATTTTAAAGATAGGAAAGATTGTGTGAGGGTTTTTAAATACCCGGTGGTGGTTATTAATTAAGAATATCTCTTAGCAAATGGCAGATTGTTGATGACTTTGTCCAGCTTCAGAAGCTAAAGAGCATCAGGCCTGGCTGGACTGGAACAAGAGATTAACAGAGAACCCCAGGGCTAAGGCCTAGACAGGTGGAAACAATTGGAGGAGAAATCAGTGCCAAACTACTTCTCTATAGCTCCCAAGAAACATGTTTGGACATGTCTATGAAATTACCAGAAGTTGTATTCAACTTGACAAGGACTACTTTTAAAATTCTTGATTAGAGGAGACCACCTTTTCTAAAATTCAAACCTTTTATTGTCAGAGTACAACATGCGTACAATGAGTTTGGCTGAGCCTCCTTTCGTGCACCCCCCCCCCCCAAACACAATACAACTATGATTGCAATGCTAAACTATTTTCACATGGGATTTTGGAATTTGTGGTTCTATGTGTTATAAAAATAAAGCTACTGTAATAGCCTGCTATGCAAACATGACTATCACATTAAGTCATAATACTGTTGATTTGGGAGGAATTATATGTACTATGTACACAGCAATTATGCTTTGTTAACCTGAGTTAGAATTTAGAGCAGGGGTTCTCTTTGTGATACGGTAACACAATAATTACTTGAGTTTACGTGACACTTCAATAAAATAAAAGCAGTAAGTTCACTAATGTTCGAACTGGGCAAACAGCACATGTGCTATTTACTTTTAATAATTAATTTTTAATCTCTGTATCAAATGAACCAATGATAGGTCCTAATGGAATACTTTTCATTAGATATAAGCTAAAAGAAAACAAATAACATTTAAAGCTGTGTTTTGAATGGGAAGTAAGCTCACTTATTTTTGCAATAATTCCTGGAAATCCAAAGCTTCATTTTGTAGACAGCTATTCTTAGAATAGAATAGAATTCTTTATTGGCCAAGTATGATTGGACACCACAAGGAATTTGTCTTCGGTACTCACCAACTCAGGAGTAAGGATGTTTCTCTGTCTTAAAACTAGTTTTTCTTAAACTGCTCCTAAAATACAGCAGCTTGCAAAATGCCACAGACTTTTAAGTTGCTTTTCCACACAGAGGACTAGGCTGGATGGAAAAGAGAAAATAGACAGTGAGCCTTTCTTCAGTGGGATTTTGTGAGAAGATATTCCTTTCCCTATTTTTGCAATTTCCGCCCCACTGCTCTTTCACAGCTTCCCTCCCTTTCTCTCCCTCCAATCAGTCCTCTCTGCGAAGTGAGCATCAAGTCAAAAATGGTCAGAGCTCTGCTTAGAAAACTTGTGGCCTCCAGGCATGATGATTCCTCCTTTGAAAAGCAAAGCCTGTGTGTGTGTGTGTGTGTGTGTGTGTGTGTGTGTGTGTGTGTGTGAGAGAGAGAGAGAGAGAGAGAGAAGAGAGTGAGGGAGAGAGAGGGAGAGAGAGAGAGAGAGAGAGAGAGAGAGAGAGAGAGAGAGAATCAGAGAGAGAACATTCTAACCTCATGCATGGCTCTGGAACTGTGAGTTATGGAACACTTAAGACTACTTTAGCAGCAGTCTGGCAAGCCTGCTCAGAAAGAATTGAGAGGAAGCATCATTTGTGTCCATTATTTTGCAACCTACAGTATTTGGGAGTCTTGGCTCAGATTTTGAGAACAGCTGGTTTAAGGTGTTTGTCCTTTGGAGTTACAAATATTATGGTGTCTTCCGAAAAAATGTGGGTCAGTTTACTCTGCTTCTTAGTCTTTCTTATACCAAGCAGCCATATTTAGTGAAGAGAATTGTAAGCATCTCCTAAAAAGTATCATGATCTTTTCTTTCTTATTGGAGGTGGTGTTTGTGGACTGAGTTAAGTACTGACTTTCCATAAGCATGTGCAGGGATTACTGGGATTGCTCCTACTGATAAAGCCCTCAGAAATAGCCAACAAGTCCCAGAATGGAGAAAGTACAGCAAAGAAGGAAGAAAGGAGGGGAGTCAGAAGAAGGAAAAGTAAGAAGAGGAGGGAAGAGAGGGGTGGAGATGAGGAGAGAGGGTAGGAGGGGAAGTAGAGAAGAGGAGAGGAGAGAGGGAAGGGAAGTAGTTCAGGAGGAGAAGGAGGGAGAGGGAAGAAATGGAAGGAGGGGCTGTAAGATAAGAAAAGGGGATGGGGAAAAAAGCAACCCTGAATTAAATAAAGCAATAAGATAAATATAAGAAATATGTATAAAATATGTAATGAGTGTATAAAAGAATGAAAGGAGAAATGAGCTGATAAATATGTGAAATGTCTATATGGAAATAAAAATAAAAAATTTTTGGGGAAAAAAGAAAAGAAATAGCCAACAAGTCCAAATTATTGTTTGCAGCAGGCATCATTCTCAGTGTAAGGGAATGTTGTGGATGCAGAACCTCAGCCTTAAACAGGAGATGGGAAAACAATTTATTTCTCAGCGCCATTCAGCTAAAAAATATGGTTCTGCTTTAGTTCCCCCCCCCAAAAAAAAAAAACCAAACCAGAATGTGAACTTCACATTCAGCCTAAATATCCTTTTAAAACCAAATCTAAATTGGTAGCTGAACCATATTTCATGGAAACAGGGTCTGGTTTTTTTGTGTGTGTGTGTGTGTGCGCGTGTGTGAGTGTGTGTGTGTGTCTACATTCAAGTCACCCTTGACTCCTGGTAACTGCCTGGACAAGTCCCTGCAGTTTTCTTGGCAAGGATTTTCAGAAGTGGTTTGTCCTTACCTTCCGCTTAGGGCTAAAAGAAAGTGACTGGCTCAGTGCTTTAAATCACTACATCTCTCAGTTTTAGTTTTAGTAACATATTTATCTGAAGGGAAGATGACGGTGAAGATGACATTCCCAAAGAAGAATACATAGGAAAATAAAAATTATAAACTCTGTTTCCCACACTTTGTGAACCTCAGATTGCCAATACTGTCTGAAATCAATCTGGCATGTTATATGCATGGGCTACACGTTTTCATATATGTATGTCTGCATATCTATCTTCCTGAAACCCAGGAGCGAGGCCAGGATAATTGAACACATAACTACTGATGAAAGTTAATTACTTATATTTCTCATCTATGCATACCAACTATTCTCTTTCACCCAGAGAAGATTCACACCTGCTCACACCACACACAGAGAAACACACACACAACCTTCCTTTCAGCAAAAAAAAAAGGCAAACCAAAAAAGAACAGGATGAAGGGAGAATGGAGGGAATAGCTATACTGAAAAAGGAGGCAAGAGGAGATAAGGAGCAAATAAAGGGAAGAGCTAATTGGACAAGAACTGAAAGGAAAAAGAGTTGTTTTTAGGCACTGAGAAAAAGGGTTTAACTTTGCTAGGCAAGCAGCCCTCCAGAATAATTGCTCATCTTCAAGATAATCTTCAAAAGCCTGCAAGGTCATTTGCCTCCTTTTCCCATTCCTTTATTTTCAAAGGCTTCCTTTATTCTTATCTTGTGAGAGTTTTCTTTTCATGCAGGGTGACTTCATCAATTCACTAGTAATTATTTGGGGGGGGGGGAGATCCCAGCCTTCCAATATTTTGGATAGGCAGGGAAACATGGCTTCCAGATTACAAAATTATTTTTTTCCTACAGTATCTGTCCTGAATATCCTGCACTTAAATTCAGTAGAGAATCCTGCATTTTCATATTATAATAGGGTAGAAAAATTCTCTCTATCCTTTTTCTATTGCATCCATAATTTTAAATATGTCATTATTCCTACCTCTGCTTTCCTGCCTACTTTCTAAACTTGAAATTTTTACCTATGCTAATATTACACTATCCTATGCACAGAATCGTATTTTGCCTTTCCCCATTTTCCCCATGTGGTTATATTGTTTACATACAGTATATATCAAACACAAACCAAATATTGTTCTGTCCTCTAGTCACAATGTATGCACATGAGCAAAGCGTTTTGAGCTTAGGACAAGGGCACTGTAGTTTTGCACAAAGTGCCAGAAACATGAATACTTGCACAAGGTGATGAGTTTCTTTGTGACATAGACGCGATGTTAAAAATACAGTCATGGCATAATGTGATGTTCTTAGTGTGTCCTGCTTCCAGGGCTTCCTCCAACCCTTTCAATAACAATAGAATAGTAAGGCAGAAAGCTTGGAGATCTTTTAATACAAGCCCTAGTGCCGGAATAACTGTGACTCCAGGTAGCAGGATAAAGAAATGTCTTACTTTGAGTTTGGATTCCCCTCTGTAAAGCTTCACCTATTGGTTCTTGTATTGCCCCCAGGAGTTATGGATAATAAGTTCACACCCTCTTCCCTTCAATATGTTTTTAATACAATTTTTATTAAAAGCAAAAATAAAACTAATACAAACTAGACTAGACTAAAGAAAATAACAGAAAAAGCTGGAAGTGCAGTTAAAAAAAGAAAATAGAAGAAAGTAGGGGAAAAAAAGGAAAGATATGAGGAAAGATATAAAAGTATAAAGAAATAGCTTCTGATATTCTTTGCCAGCAGTTGTAAGGACAATTATATTTTAACCTTTTCTGTAAAGTTATATCGTGACTCTCTTCTTTCTATAATCTGTCCTGTCTCATTATCAAAACCATAAATTGCAAGTTCATTTCTTTTTCATTTTTATGCATAATCAATTTTTAGCCACCAATAAATGTTAGGTATTGTCCTTTCTTTAACCAAAGAAGTCAGTTTATAGATTTGAGATAATTTCTCTGGCACAATGTACCAAAGATGCATCATTTTATAAAAATTCTTTTTATAATCAAGTGTTTTTCCATTGATCTACCTGTATATTATAACCAAAATCCTTAGTTTACTTTATCATACATTCTTTAACTTGTTCTTCCTCCATTTCAAATTTCAGCAAAAGTTTATACATTTTAGCAATTACATGTTCATTGTGGATGCACAATTGTACTTCAAATTCTATCTTTCTTTGCTCTATAGTCTATACCATGAATCTTTTTATCTATTTTGAATCTTTTTGATAACTCTAAAGGGGGATGACTCGACCCCTCTGCTATTAGTTTTTCTCTTGATTTAATCTTATATTCCCATTGATGATTTCAAATAATTCCTGATATATTATCTATTTGTCTCTACCTGCCTTTCTCTTCTGTGGCATGCTTCTTGTACTGAGAACCAGTGAGATGTTTCAAGCCCACTCTGGGTTTATCTGTTCCCTATTCTCAATATGGCATATCTACTACAATGATTTTTAAAATTTATCTACTAATAAAATGATTCTAATTTTATCATACTATAAATATCCTTGCCATCTGGTTGTGACCTTCTAACTTAAAAGTCTCTTGTTTCACACCAACTTCCATTCTTTCATCCAAACCAATCTCCAAAATACAATTTCAATCCGGTAAATCCTGTCTGCCTCTTTCCTTTGCATCCTATAATGCCTTCTATTTAACTTGTAGTTGCCTCTGTAAAAGGTTAATTTGCTGGATAATAGTTGTCTTTCCTGGAGGATTTCTTTTAATTCATCCTTTTTTTAGTCTCATCCAAAATTATTTGCATTTTCTTTTTAAGTTCATTATTAAGTTATATAAAGTATCCTCTTACAGAACATTCACTTCCATCCTAAACCATTCTTACTTTCTATGCCTTTATTTTCAAAAAATTCTTTTAACTCCTTTTAGCAATCTTCCACTATCGTTTCCTTTTGTAACCACATTTCATTCAATCTGCACCTAAAAGAGCCATTTTTCTTTTTAAAAGTTAAAGCCACTGGATTGTGATCTGAAAACGTGTTTGATAATGTCTCTACTTTATGAACATTAATAGCCAGAGTTTTAGAAATCCAAATTGTATCTATTTTTGAAAAGATCTATGTCTTTTAGAATAATGGGCATATTCCTTTCAGTCAGCATTTTTATATCTCCATACATGAACAAGCTCTAAACTATCTGTGGTAGGTTGTATTTTTAATATTTTTCTCAGAAGTTCTAACTTTTTGTGCAGAAAGTATCCCAGTCCAATCTCCCAGGAGACACCAATTTTCATATGGAAACTCCAATAATTTGTCCAGAACTCCTTTATAAAATGCTGTTTTATCTACATCTGGGACATAAATTCCCAATATCAAAGTCTTAGCCCTCTGTAGATTAACTTCCACCCCAATGTATCTGCCATGATCATCAGTCAATGTAAGTTTTTAATATAGCTGAGGATTTACAGTATATACAAAATAACTCAATTTTTTCATTCCTGCTGAAATAAATTGTTCATCTAGATTTTTGTCACTTGAAAATGATTTCTTATCATTTTTCCTAATATGCATTTCTTGAAAGCAAATCACATTGTTTTAACTTTTTCAAATAATAATAAAAACATATCATTTGATAAGCATTTCCTTCATTTATATTCCACATTAAGCATTTATAATCCATAGTTACACCAAGATTTTAGAAAAGTCAATAGCTATAGTTCCCAATATGTAATCATATTGAATGTCTTATTGTATCTGTTGTGGCTTTTGTTTAGTCATAACTGTCATTGTCACTTCTATTTGTAGTTCCTCCAATTCTTCTTTAAATTTTCCCCCCAAATCCCTTGTTTTCTGCACAGAGTTCAATCTGTTTAAAAACAAAAATCATTCCTTCCATTAAATGGAATTTTCTTCTGTTTTAAGTTTGTCTTTTAGAGGAAAATACTCTTTTCTCTTACTTAGTATTCAACTGGAATTTCTGTAAGTACAATTACATCTCAATTAACTTAATTACCTCTAGTTCCTGGTTGGCCATTTGGCTTTTGATTTTAGCAGGCATTTAACTGGATGAAAGGATGGATAAATATTTGCTATATTTTTAAGGCACTTGAAATAGCTGAGGAGAAAAATCAAGTGAAGAACAATGAGCAAAGAAAACCACATCATTTTACCAAGTAATAAGTATTAAGCAGGAGAATTTTGATTAAATTCAGAATGCAGGATGTAAAAAGAACAAATGTATTTTATAGGCAGGAACTTGTTTAAAAAAGAATATGTTCAAATGTTGCAAAGTTAGTTATAATGTGAAGAAATTGGAATACAGAGTATCCCAGATATCTCTCTCTCTCTCTCTCTCTCTCTCTCTCTCTCTCTCTCTCTCTCTCTCTCTCTCTCTCTCTCTCTCTCTCTCTCTCTCTCTCTCTCTCCAAGAGATCCTGATGGCCACCACAATTAATTTAAAAGTAGGCTAGAAAAAAATTAAGAAAGGGAAGTCTTTCAAATGTTGTTCGCTATTAGAATGTTTGAGTCTGAAAGAATCACAAAACAACAATTGCAAGAGCATCAAAGAGAAGCAGTTATTGCCTAGAGGCTGCCAAGATGATAAGAAAAATCTGGTTAGATCAATCCAAAGTCTACAGTACATAGTTTAGCATTTTGTTCCTAGTCAATTTTATTTAGAAGCACAGAAGCAGGAAAACACAAATGAGAACAGTTTCCCCCAGCCACCAATGTTTCTATTAACACCAGACTTTTTAATGGTTTATTCAGCAAACCATTATTAGGTAGACCATGGCTTGGTGTAATATGATTTATAATAAACTCTGGTTTAATGAATATTGGATTACAAACTGTTTCAAGCTGAGGTTCCCATTTTTGAGAGACAGCTTGAGAGTGATATTTTTAAGTGAAAAAGATCAGAATGAAGGACTGGGAGAAGCCAAGACAAAAACTAAATTTAACATAAATTAGCAAATCAAAAATTATTCTCTGGGTATCTGACAATTACTTCATTTTATCACAATTTGCTAGCAATGTTTGCAGGAGATTGGAAACGATGTACAACCTCACAAGCTGTGTACCCCAGTTTAGTAAAACCACCTGCAAGTAAAAAAGGGATGTATATAAATGTTTCCATGGCTCCTTACTTGCTAGTCTATACAAGAGAATTATTGAGAAAACTTCTCAAAGATGAGAATGTTCATGTCTGTTGCTTGCTAAATGTTTCAGTGTTCCAACTATGAATATCTATGGAATTGGCAGTGTAGGAAGCAGCATTTTAGGGGTTCTATTACAAATCAATCTGGCTTAGTAATGTCTATGGGCAGCATCTCTACAGGGTTTGAGGTAGATTTTCTCAGTCTTACTTATAGGCCTCAAGAGATTGAGCCATGAGCGCATTCATTAAGCTAGAAATCTCTTCCTGCTGCTGGCCTTCCAGATATTGTTCAACTTCAGTTTGCGCCAGCTATAGCCAGCATAGCAATGGTGATGGATGAGCATCAGCTGCCCATCCGTGCTTTAGAGAATCAAAAGAAACGTAATTAATTAGTTATTACTTAGTCCTGTTAAGCTGCTGTCTTTGAAATCTAAAAATTCTATTGGCTTACAGTCCAGGGACAATTTAACCAGATGCCTGGTGTGTCTGTACACACACACAAAAGTTCAAACAGAAAGTGACTGTGGCGAGGAGGAAAGGATTATCATTAGAAATATTGTAAGGAGTAAGGCAGAGGTGTCCAATTATTACGTTAAGCAGAGTTCATCAAACGGTACCTAGTGCAATCCTTTGAGTGCTACCTTTGTAACCTTAGGCTAAAATCTTTGTAAAACCAGAAATAATTAATGTGCTGGGCCCACTTCCAAGCCAGATGAATCTTTATGTTGACCTGTAAACAACTGCAGTTTGAATTAAACAATAACTATTGATAGCTTAGAACAATGCTTTGAGAAAGCTGCTTATACTTACCCATGGAAACAACTCCCTTGAGTCAAATCAATTAACTGGAAATTCCTAAATTAAAAATATGTTGTTTTTTTTATAATTTGAGAATTATTAGTGACTTGCTCTCACCACAGAAGTGTGCCAATGTGTAGCCTTTGGAAAAATATTCATGTGGTGCAAATGCTTTTAATCAAGGTCTTTTCAAACAAAAGTCTTCTTTTTGTGATAACTGAGGGTACAGTACTGTTAAAGTTGGCCTGGTAATAATGTAATTCCTGCAGTGAAGTTCATTTTTGTTTAATATTTCCACATTGGCTCTAATTTTTCTCTCGCCCTCTCCACTGCAATAGAGAGAGAAAAGGGAAGAGCAAAAGCAGGGTAAGTTTTTTGGGGGGCACCCAGACATTTCCTCCTCAATTAAATTTGTTCACTTCGTGTTCATTCAGTTCCTGGTTGGTGATAATTTCAATGATCCTCTTTGGCTGAAGTGCATCAAGTACTAAATTGTATATTATTGTACATTTGTTTTCATCTTTTTCACAACAGTTGGATTATTTGGGGGATATTTTTCTTATAGTGTTGAAAAGAATCTTGTTTGTTAGATACTTTATCCCTTACTCAGCAGAGTTTTCAAATATTTGGAAATCAATATGTGGATAAAATACCCAATAAAACAATAAAACTGAAAAGTGAATATCCAATTAGTTTACCATAGTAACAAATAAGTTAATTTAATGTGCATCAATATGATTTAATTTAATTTTATACAGAAATATATTAGCATTTTGATGGCTCTAATAAAAAGACATCATTGTACTGGAGGTATATACCTAAGGGACTTCATTTAACAAATGCTAATCTAATGTTTAAATATACTCTACACGTTCTAAATAATAAAAAGATAAACAAGGTTTCCCAATCAAAATTCCACTTTGTTTTTAATTTT
Source organism: Thermophis baileyi (assembly GCA_003457575.1). Lineage (NCBI taxonomy): Eukaryota > Metazoa > Chordata > Lepidosauria > Squamata > Dipsadidae > Thermophis > Thermophis baileyi. The sequence continues at coordinate 3,606,222 of QLTV01000597.1, read as the reverse complement.
AATTTCTTCAACAGATTTGGTAGATATGGAAGTCAAACTGAAAGATGCTAGCTATATTTTTTTGCCTTTTTTTGCCTTTCATAATTTAAGCCTTCCAGAGTCTTAATGCCTAACATAATTACATTCTACTTGAGCCTTTTATACGGTAGTAAAGCAAAACAAAAACCCCAACGACAAATTATGCCATTAGAATTGGGCGCTATGTTAGAGCACTCTGGATAGAAAACAATAATGGGACCAAGCAATGGCCAAAGGTTGGCCAACATCTCTTTTTCGAAACACAGAGATACGTGTAAGAATTAGGCTAAATAGTCTTACCTGAAGATAGCCCGTTTGGTGTAGTAGTTAAGGCATCAAGCTAGAAGCTATTCTAGTCCCACTTTAGGCATGAAGCCAGCTGGATGACCTTGGGTCAGTCACTCCGTCTCAGATTTAGGAAGAAGACAATACAAAACCACTTCTGTAATCTTGCCAGGAAAACTGCAGGAACTTGTCAAGACAGTTGCCAGGAATAATAATAATTAAAAAAACTGACTCAGAGGCACAGAAAAAAAAACCACCACCTTACCTTATTACTCATTATTGCATTTATACTCCATCTTTCCTCTGGGTGTTGAAATTGCACACCCCCTTGCCATCTTTTCCCACAACATACACCTGAGGGGTAGAATATGCTGAGAGAGAGTAACTCTTTTTTACTTGGCCCAAGTTATGTGACTGAGGGGGATTTAAACCTGCATCTCCCTAGTCCTAGTCCTTCACCAGAACCCCTACATCACACTCTTCGCACAGAATTAAAACCATATTTGATTGTATAACAGCTCATTGAGGTAACAATCAATATACTCGCATGAGGAGGATTTTTTAAAATATGGACTTAAACATGGACCTTAAGGTTCATATTAGAATATTATAGGACTGTTGTAACTACTTTTGTTTAATAATACTAATATTCTATGTCACCCAAGAACGATCATAATTATTACTACTTTACTAATCAGCTCCATTATGTGCTGCCAGTTTTAAAACATATTATCTTGCACATATTTGTTGCCCAGTATCAACTTTTTTTTAGTCCTGTGTACTGGATTCAACAGGAAACAAGACGACATAAAGTAAAACAGTAGTAACCCAGTTATTGCTATCAAGATATACAATGGTCATTTTGCCCTCTTTTACAGACTTCATGGTAGGATTTGTTAGCTTATGGAATATTTCAGAGGGCTTAAGAGCCTAATGTTTTAGATAAGAGTTGGAGTCAAAGGTTTGTCCCTTTCTTCTACTGGATTCAGTTATATCCCTACAATGCATTTATACTTGGGGGAATGTGATCATATCCAGTCCTAGGTCATAAGGTTGAGATATTTTATTTTGGTTCTTCCTAATAAACTGGGTTCTGTTGTTGTCTACTTTCTGCCATAGCCATCTCCCAAAGAGAAATCCTTTCAGCTTAGTCTGTCTGCATCATGACTGTTAAGAGCATGACTATAGTACCATTGAACTGATGGATGCACCATTCACTTATTGCTCAAGTTATGTGGAGGGTTGCTTACCAGCATTCATGGGATTCATTTTCTCTTTGCATCAAGTTAATTTTCTAAAATCAGTAGTTACAGAACTTCAAAGTCTTACAGTTCTTTCTGTCTGTGAAGATCTATGAACCTTGAGGAGCAAAGGAAATTCAAGGTCTGTCTTTCTTCTTGCAGTTCAATGACTCACCACATGGGGCAGATCCCTAGAGCTGTTGACAGTATTGACACTATTTCTGGCCACCATCATTTGGGCAGTGGGAGCATTCCTTGCTTGCACTGTTCAATGAATGTTTTGCCCCCAAGCACAAGTTTGCAAAACTGTAATGTATTTACAAAACAAGAGTGTCTTCCACCCCATACTTTCTGATCTTGATTTCAGCTTCAACTTTCTCAGGATCACATGCTCCAAACCAACTGTAGGAAGTTAGCACCTACACGCCTCCTAGAGGAATGAAATATTTTAGGAAATATTAAAAAGGCAGAATATTATATTTCCCTGGATGAGAAAATGGAGAAACATGTC
>QLTV01000597.1:3568511-3603894 GCA_003457575.1 Thermophis baileyi | reverse complement strand
AACATCTTGGAGGCATGTGATCCCACTTTCCCCAGGGACCTCAAACCATGTGGTTCTGTCCCCCATTAAACCATCTTTCCAAGCAGTCTCCATGTTTCCAGTGTCTTTTTCCCCACTTGGAACTGAACCCAGAAGGACATTTCTTACAATTTTTCCCCAACCTAATACCTTTGAAATTGAACTCTAAAGAATTGGGGGTGGGCACCTGGTTGTGGAATACCTGTTCTTCTCAAAGGACACATCTGTACTCATTCTCTAAATCACACACACAATTTTTTTTCCACTTAGACTTATATACCGCTTCATAGTGCTTTACAGCCCTCTCTAAGCGGTTTACAGAGTCAGCATATTGCCCCCAACAATCTGGGTCCTCATTTTACCCACCTCAGAAGGATGGAAGGCTGAGTCAACCTTGAGCCGGTGAGATTTGAACCGCTGAACTGCAGCTAGCAGTCAGCTGAAGTAGCCTGCAGTACTGCACTCTAACCACTGCGCCACCTCGGCTCAATATATTGTATATGTTACAATGCTAACAGGATTAACATATGTCCCCTATTTCACTGGTTGATGGAACACAAGGAGGAATGGTGAAGAGAGATTCCAAACAAGGATTTTGTTTCGTTTATTTGCATCCCATCTTTATTATTTTTACAAATAACTCAAGGAGGCAAACATATCCAGCACACCCTCCTCCTCCTATTGTAGCCACACCACCAATCCTGTGAGGTGGGTTGGGCTAAGAGAGAGTGAGTGACTGGCCCAAAGTCACCCAGCTGGCTTTCATGGCTAAGGTGGAACATAAACACACAGTCTCCTCTCTTCCAGCTTGGTGCTTCAACCACTAGACCAACTGGCTCTCAGATTTTCATGTGAAATGAGAGATGACACATTTCATGCCTATAGGCAACTCATCCTCTGACCCAGAACCCTTCATTCGGGCTTTTGGGTAGACTACAGTTGCTGTACTTGTAAAAGATTTTAGTTGATCAGATATTCATGACAATTTCAGATTGTAGAACTGACCCTGGTATTGAAAACATTCACCAGAGCTCTACATTCCAGGTGAAACCTGTGACTCCAAATTCCTTTTTCGTATTGCTGTTACAGAGACCCAGTTTGATGCAAGGCACCAGTCTAGAAAATGGGAGAACGTGAGTTCTATTCCCGCCTTAGGTATGAAGCCAGCTGGGTGACCTTGGGCCAGTCACTCAGTCTCAGCCCCTAGGAAGAAGGCAGCAATGGCAAACCACTTCCAAAGAACCTCACCAAGAAAAAAAAACCTGTAGTGACTTATCCAGGCAGTCTCCAAGAGTAAGTCTAACTCAAGGCATCAAAATAATAATTCTAATAACACATGCTATTAATAGGTAAATGTTGCCTGTGATTGTTCTGCCTTTCAACAAACAGCCTTCCTATGCCAAACCCCAACCAGCCTTTCAGTTTTACAACAACCCGAGGAGGTAGCACAAGCTAAGAAGTAGCCTTTTGCCAAATAGGAAAGATTAGAAAGCAGCAATAACCGAAAAGCTGAGCATTCTTTTACGGTCCAGCTGTCCACTCATGTGACCAAACCGGAAAGAAGAGTACAGTATCGAAAGCTGAGGTGGAAGGCACGAAGGTGAGTTACAGGCATTGTAAACAATGCGAAGGGGCAACCCTGGATTTACAGGCACCCACACCCTGTCTTATTCCATGCTAAACATCACGATTCTTTTCGGGCCCGGGCCGGTCCGAGTCGGGCGGAAAGCAGAAAAGGAGGACGAAAAGCCTCCAGCGAGGCTAGACCAGAGACGCCATCTCGTGCCAAGGGACTCGTGCTTCCAACTCTTCCCCTCCGAGGGGAGAGTCAAGAGGTCGGGCGAAGTCGCGTTCCTGTCTCACTCGGAGAAGAAAGAAAGTCCCTTCTGGGCTCCCTGATCCTTTCTCCCCCCCCTCCCTTTGCTTAATGAGGACGAGGGGAAAATTTCCCGCCTCCTGGCACATGCTGGAGCCTTTGGCTCCCCTTTCCCGCTTCCCGACGGCGGCGGGGGCTTAGCCAGGCAGCTGTTCCCACCTCCTCGTGCCTGGCAGCCCCTCTCCGCCCCTCGCAGCTCTCCGGGCCGCCTGCCAGCCGAGGCTTCCCGCCCTCCCTGCGTGCCTGTGTCTCCGCCGAGCTGAGGGAAACTGGCCCCTCCTTTTACCCACGTCGACCCCTCCCTCTCTGCCTCCTCCCTCCACCCGCCACTCCCCCCCCCGCCAAAGCTGAAGCGGAGCTGGTGTTTTTCCACTCACCAGGATGGGTGATGCTCAGCGCTCGCTCATTAGAGAACAGACACGAGAGGTCAGGAAGAAAGCGCTTATAAATTACCGTTTCTTCCTCTCCATTGCTGTTAGTCTGTCTTGCCGCTCGCGCCAAAGCACATAAGGACGGAGGCAGAGACCGCCAAGCCGCTGGACAGCTACCTGGTCGGAAAAGAGCAGCTGCTACAGGTACCCAAGGCGGGTTTTCGGTCTTTTGGAGGGGGAGAGAAAGCGAGCCCGACCACCGCCGCCTCGCCTTCCTTTCGGGCAACCAGGAACAAAGCAAGGCATATGAGGCGCCCCCTTCTCCCTTCCCCCCACCCAACCCCACGTCTTTGTTATTTCCTCCTGTCCAGCACCAGAAGTGGGGTGGGGGGGGAAAACAAAAAACCCCAAACCAATCTCCCATTAAGGAATGGTGCTTCCCCCCACCCTTCTTTGTACCGGGTTCCCAAACGATCCTTTCCTTCCATTGCCCGCCTTTGCTTCCTCGCGCCTGCCTTTCGCTCCGCACTTTCCCCGCGCCTTGTTTCCGAGCGATTCCCTCCCCCCCTTTTTTCCCCCCCTTTTCTTTTTTCCCCTTCTCTCTTATTAGAGCATGGCGGTTGCCTTTTGTCTGCGTTTGATAAAATGTGCGGGCACGGGCACCTTTCTGGTGAAGCCGAGGGCTTTTGTGTGTGTGTGTGTGTGTGTGTGTGTGCTCGTCGGGGTTCTTTCTTCATCGTCCCCGGCGGTCCGGTCAATCTCCGATACCTTACTTTCATTTTGAAATAACACACACACACACACAAACACACACACACACACACAGAGAGAGAGAGAGAGAGAGAGAGAGAGAGAGAGATAGATGCACAGGGAGGGTTGAAGTGGCATTGGCCACTTGTGTGGCAACGCTTTCCGTCTGATTTCTTTCGTTCGTGCGGTGGGGTGATTTTTTTTCCACCTCCTTCCTCCTCCCTTTACATCTGCGAGCAAGTGCTCGCCTCTTCCCCCGCCGCCCTCCTCGCGCTTCTTCCTCCGCTCGACGTGCGATTGAATTCTATCGAAGCACGCGGCTCGTCTTTAAAAAAAAAAAAAAAAAAAACCACACACACACACACACACAAAGCGAGGCAGCAGACGGCAATTAGAAAATACGAACGCGAGCATTTGCTACCGCTGCTGCTTGCCGGCGCATCTTTTAATAGTTCTCTTGCGAATTCGTTCATTCATTTTTTGTTTTTTTTTTTTCTGGAGGGGAGAGGCGCCTAAAAGAATTCTTAGAAACTTTGCTGGCAACAACTGAATCTCGGACGTGCTTCGGGGTAAATAAAAGTGATCCCGAATTTGCCTCGCTTGTTCCTGGAATCAGAAGCCAGCCTTCAAAGGGGGGGTAAAATACTCATTCGTATTTAACCAGATTAACAAATGGGAAGTGGACCGACTTTTCGAAAGGGCATCGTCTAAATTTCCGTATAAGAACCTAAAGAGGAAACAGCTTTGCACGTCTACTTGGATCGGCAGATAGCATGTTGGGCACGTTGTCATTTTTTTCTCTTTTTATACCTTTTGCTTAACTGGAGAGCAGCAAGGTGATCATCACCTATTTTGGAATAAGGAAAACAAAAACTGGAGCTAATGCTTGGAAAACGTTTGTTTGTTTGTTTTTAAATGTATTACTGTTGTAGTAATACTACACCCTTGGGAAGAAAACTCAGTAGAACTTCCAAATCGTTACTTTTGAGATTGCTGGTTTTTTTGCATTTCAAAAATAAATAAAAAAGGTGAGATAGGTGTGTCGTTGAAAAAAAACCAGTTTGATAATGGCTTTTGTAATCTGGAGTTGCAGTTTGTTAACATTCTGTAATGTTTTAAAATGGTGTTTCACATGAACACACACACACACACACACACACACACACACACACACAGAGAGAGAGAGAGAGAGAGAGAGAGAGTCTCATGTATAATGTTTAATTTTAGGGGGGGAACCCTACACATTATTCTAGGTCAAATCTTTGTGTCCCTGGGACATGATCGGGTATATATAGCTTTGTATTTGTGTTTGAGTGGGTAAAATTATCCCAATAGAAGAACTCAAGAGTCTGTTGGAAATGTTTATCTGTAGACATTGCTTGGAAGTTTGATATATTACAACAGAAAAAATATGTTTACATCATATTTGAGATGAGAGGGTCATATACTATGATAACCCTGCCACTTGCTTAAGTTAAGTGCTAAAAGTGAAAGCGGTTGAGAGAAAGTCGTTAATATTAGTAGCTGTAAACAAATTTTGTCTGCTTTCCATATTTGATTATTCTTTTATCTGCCTTAAGTATTGCTTAAAAAAAAAACACCTTAGCTGCCTCTTCAAGTTTTACATGACTCTTCCAGGCTTAATCTATTTCGGTCCCCAAGGTCTCCCTTTTTCATTTTCCTTTACCACCTTCTTCTGCTGTAATTTATCACTCCGAAGTGATATTATTTATTAGCCTTCAAAATCAGCTATAATATTTGACATCCTATCCTGTAGGGGGCAGCAGTAGGAATTAGGCAAAGATACTGTTATATTTTACTACAATAACACACAGAGAGAAGAAAGAAAGAAAATATTTTATGTGTTGGTCCCGAAATATATCAAGCCATGTTCTAGTATGGCACTTAAAGCAGATCTAGCTTGAGAAAACACTTTGTTTTATGGATGGAAATGCATGTGTTTTAGGAGTTGGCATAACAAACATTATATTTATGAACTCCTGGAATGGAGATTTAAGTGAACAAATGATCAGAAATACTAGTTTATGAGTTGATCATGAATGTAATAATTAGGGATGTTGTTTGGTATTCATGCTGAAAAATCCTAATATACTTAAGGGTAACGTAATTTTGTCCCCCCACCCATGTTAGAATAGAATATATTCATTTTTTTAGCCCAATCCTCCTCCTTTTTATGTGGGAGAAGAATGAGCTTGAAGTAGGAGTGGCTAAATAATATGGTTTTAATAATAGCACCTCTGAACATAAACAACCTAATGTTCAGGGCAAAGTTCACAATGCAGAGAAGTTTGTGTGATTTGATATTTTCACTTTTAGTGGAGTTTCATTTTTATTAAAATGAAGTTTGAAGGATTATCAGTGGGATCAGTGAAGGAGTGTAGCAGAATTAGATGTTTATCCCTTTCCCATCATACAATTCTTCTTCATTATGTAAGGTGTTGAAGTTTGCCCTTTGGGTAGTTGTGAGAGCAAAGTATGCAAATACTTTTATAACATGAGAAATTTCTTCCTCTTCATAAGGCAGTTAAAAGTGTCATCATGTCGGGTAAAATACTAAGATACACTTTGTTTCATGTTCAGCAGTATTGCAAAGCTTAGTACTTATGCCACAGCTTGCCTGGGCTATGAGAATTTGTAGCACTTTTGAATAGGAGCTTGTTCGAATAGCTATTGAGTGTAACTAAAGCCATGTCAGACTAGCATTTTCTATATTGTGTGGCTGCTGCTCTGCTATTGGCAGATCATTCTTAGGCACTGGAAGTAGGCTATATGCTACAATTATGAATATGCTACAATTATCTTACACTATTTCACTCTATGTGTGTTTGTTGGATACAGTTGAAGTTGCAGTTAAGTGCAACTAAAGTACACTAAGCTAGAGAAGGCTTTTTTAGAACAGTCCTGTGTCAAATTTAAACTCGACTAAACACATTCATACACACACATGGTTATTAGATCATTCTAGTCTGAAAATCTCATAGGTCCGTGATGGCCACAGCTGGCACGCAGAGCCCTCTCTGCGGGCATGCGAGCCGTCGCCCAGCTCAGCTCCACCGCGCATGCGTGCGTGCCTCCTGCCGGCCAGCTGATTTTTGGGATGCGCGGGGGTCGCGCACGCATGCACGGGGTGGGGTCATGAGCGCATGTGCGGGGGCAGGGGGGAGCATGGGTGTGTGTGGTGCCCCCCCGAAGGCCCATTTTTGGTCCCAGGAGGCTGCAGGGAGGCCTGCTAGGCCCAAAACAGGGCATGGGGGGGTTGCGTGCCTCCCCACGGCCATTTTTGGTCCCAGGAGGCTGCAGGGAGGCCTGCTAGGCCCAAAATGCGGTGTGGGGGTGTGTGGCACCCCCCACGGCCCGTTTTTTGTCCCTCCTAGGCCCAAAATGGGAGGCGGGGGTGTCACACGCATGTACGGGGACGCGGGGGACAGCGTGGGGGGTCACGTGCGCATGCATGGGGGTGGGGGAAGCATGGGGGTTGTGCGCACATGCGCAGGGGCGCATCGCATTATGGGTGCTGGCACACGTGCGCTTGCGCTTTCGGCACACAACGAGAAAAAGGTTGGCCATCACTGTCATAGGTTGATTGGCTTGTGAATTTGAATAAATTAGAATTATTTTCTTCTTCTGTAACACATCATTACCCTTATTTGTCTGAGTATTTATTAAAATATTCCATATTCAAAGGATATCCATGACTTTTATCCTCTGTGTATGGCATACTACCTTTTGAAAACAGGTGGCCAGTCCAATTAAGATAGAATGGTATACTTGCTGTTGAAAATCCATATCTCCACAGTATTAGAGCTCCATAAAACTGCTTGAAAGTTTGTAAACACCTGTATATATTTATCCACTAACTTTATTGTCATAATACAAGCATTAAGCCTTCCTAATTCCTGTCTGAAAATTCTGCTTGTAATTTCCAAAAGAAAGTTTAAAATTATTTTTGTTCTCACTGAGATAGCACTAATACAAATACATCTGTAAAATTTATTTTTGACCAATCTACCTTAATTTGATGCCCTCCAAATGTTTTAAGAAGGCTTCTAGAAATCTTAGGCAAAATTCTTATCACAACACAACTGGAAGAAACAATCTTGGGAAGCTTTCATTTGTCTGAAGATGTTGCATCAACAAGGATTACTGTAATTTATTATGCTTTTGGAGAAAAAGAGTTGTAGATCATGGTTTAAGCTTATGTATAACATATATAAGTAGGGCACTTCAGTAGAAAGTTACTTTTTAATTACATATCCTTTAGCACAGCTGATAAATTAATATGAACACAGAAGTTTATTGTTTGTGGAGATTCTTAGTCATCCAGGACATAGTTGTCTCAAAAGTGCTTTTTCAAAAGGCAACTGGAAAATATAAATAAACGGAAGTTTATTTTGTGGAAATGGTTTAAAATTCTGCTGTGTTTGGTAGTCTACACTCTGATTTAGCTTTTAATCTCATACAATAAAAAAACTCTGGCTATCTTGCTGATTTGATATTTATAACTTTATGGTGACTTAATTGAGCCAGATATTGCAAAACCACGTAGCACATATCTAGGATTGCATGCTTTGTTTTTGTTTTTTTAAGAAGTAAACATTCAGGTATTTTGTTACTTACACAAAATAAACTCAGATTTCACACATTTTTCCTGTATCTCAAACCAAAAACCAGCAATGAGAAAGGCAGAAGAAAGGAGAGGCAAGGCAGCTTTAGGAGATAAGGGGAAGTAAAAACCTAGAATCAGAGTTCAAAGCTTTAAACAAGTAGACCAGATGTGAAATTTAATACAAGCATCATGGCTACTAAATATTATTCATTTCTTGACTGTCAGGTGAAATTATTTCTCCACACTTTAAGTGTGAACAAATTCTCTCATTATAATGCCTTATAAGTACGAAAAAAGGATTACTAAATAATTATTTCTAATTTAGCTACTAATTAATAGATTCAAAGTGACTAATTGCTACTTCAAGGAATAATGAGAACAAGACTGTGTAAAGCTACTTCTGTGTGCTGCAAGTGTCATAAATAGGTAATATTTTTATCTTGTTTTTCTACTTAAAAAACCCCCACTTAAAGCAACCCAGTATTATGTGCTATCAAGTTGGTGTCAACTTTTAGCAACTGCATAGATTGATTTTATGATGTCTCTCCCTAACCTGGTCCTTCAGGTCTTCCAATGGTATGCCCATCACTACTGTAACTGTCCCAGGTTGGGGGTAATTGTCATGGAGATAATCTATCTACTTAGAGTTGACATCAACCTATAGCACATAATCTATCAATATGATAAACCACAGTAAGAATGCATGGACATCCTCTAGGGGGTGGGAGAACAAGTGATGAAATGTGTATGATGACATCTAAACATAAACCACTTGACTTACATCTGTGTGTTCAATGCCAGATTGCTAGCACAAAAGGGCAAGATTTGTTTTATGACATCATACACATTATCATTTCCACTATTGTGATTACTTGGGTGCCTGTCTTAAATATGTGCTTGACTCTGCCTACTGTGTTAGTTTCTGTTGGAAAGGAGCAGCAAAATCTGGCCCTGGATTGGGGGATCATGTGCCTGAGAAAAATATTCCTCCCCTGAATTTAGAAAAGCACTCTATTCTTTTCCTGAATTGCTTACCATCAGACTTGAGATTTTAAAGCCCTTCTTGGCATGGATCCAGGTTACTTGAGGAACCATCTCACCCCGATGGGACTTGTCTGCCCCATCCGCACTGGCAGAAGGGGCATACTGCAGATCCCATCAGTCAAAGAATTTCTGCTGGTGGGGTCCAGGAGAAGAATCTTCTGTGCCAATGGCCAGTTGCCTTAACCAGAGGTGAGATCAGCTCCCATCCTTCTGCCCTTCAGCAAGAGCCTTAAGAACTGGTTCTACCAGATGGCTTGGGGTCCCACTGGGGGAGCATCACACTGGAGGTGGTTGATTAATTAAAAGCTAATCCCACAATCCTCCCCCTGCCCCCGGCTCCGGCTCCCCCCTTCCCCATTCCGTGTCCATTATTTTACTTTGATGGTATTGTCATTTTATTGGGTTAGGAATATTTATTGTTGATTATTTTAAAAAATAATAATGATGTAAGCTGCCCAGAATTGCTTCAACATGAAATGGGCAGCAAATAAATTCAATCAATCAATCAGTCAATCAATCAATCAAATGAAGGCAAGATAATAGTTTGGCTTGGGAATCTTAAGCCTTGCCAAGAAGAGTTACACTCCATTGCACCATAGTTACTATTTAGAACCAGATTGCTTGGGGGGGGGGAATCAATGTGTTTGTGACATCAGCAATCATTATACCAATCCCAACCCTTGAATCAGAATTCTCTGTACTCTTAAGGAATGGCACAAAGAAACCTGAGACAATGCCTGCTGATGTCACTATGTACTACTTTCTACTCTCTTATCTCATACTGTGTTAGAAGAGAAAAAGAAGGGAAGAGTTAGAGGAAAGAAGAGAAGAAGGCAGGAGCATGAACTTTGGATAAAACCATAGGTCAAAGGCAAGGAACAAAACTCAAAGGGATGAAGAAAGGGGAGTGAAGTGGAAAAACAACTGGAATAGAAAATACAGGGCTGGCTCATTTACTCAGATAGTTCAATTATAGCTATAGTCATCATTCTTCATAATATTGGCATAACATTTATGCCAGTTACTCAGCCAAAAACAGGGAGCACAGCGTCTTCATTCCTTGGAGATGATCAGAGATATAAAGGCTTCATTCACAAATCTCCCAAGTGCTGCTTAGCTTTTAGAAAATACAAGTAAAAGAGTTGGGTCTATTGACCACTACACAAATTTAGAACTAATTACTTTTGTTCATTATGCCAAGTTGTTCACAGTTCTTGAACTATGAGCATTGTAGAAATGAACCAGTCTATTCCTATAATAAAGGTAGCATGGGAAGGATCTTTAGATCATGACTGGGATTATTCATATAAGAAGCTTACACTTTTCTTTAGCTTGTGTATGTGTGTTGATATCTTCAGTGGACAATTACGAAACATCCAGGGTTATCTTGTAAAAGCTCTGTTACAATATCGGCAATGCATTTACTACACTTACTTCATTTATTTGTTCTCTCAGTCATATGCATAGGCTTAATATTATGAATTAGCTCAGAGACCTATTTAGGGTGTGTCAAATTTTTCAACTTTCAATTTCCAAACATTAGGGGTTGCTCAAAAGTTGTGACATGCCTTGGGGATTGTAAAGATATTTTGGTTACTTTAATATAATTTAGATGTGCTTGGTAAGTAACTACATAAATACCATAACTTTTAAACATTATGTTTGTTTCAGTATGTATAAATAAGTTATGTTTCCAATTCACATTTGAGCTCATGAATAAACTTTATACCTATCAACGGTGGGTTGCTCCCGGTTCGGCCTGTTTCTTAGAGCCGGTGGTGGCGGCGGTGGCGGGAGGCCCCGGCCACCCGCTTGGGATGCTTCTGCTCGCACTCGCGAACCGGTAGTAAAGGGTTTTAGAACCCACTACTGATACCTATCCAGTGATCATATGTAACTAGCTTCATAGCTGCCAGATTTATTGAGTAGTTGTTTGTTAAAAGGGCATGAATAGTTAGAAACATAATTGTAGGCTAGATTATAATGCAAAGAGAACTACATAGTGGTAGTAACAATGTTGTTTGTGTAGCACCTCTTGATAGTTTAAGTTTTGGTCGATTTTATTCTTGCTATTATGGACTGTTGCTGAATTTTATTCTTTAACATACATATTTGTGCCAGGAGTAAGCAATAAGCATGGTGTTAAATAATATGTGAAACTCTTGTAATGATGACAAGATACATGATTCTCTTAAGTAACCTGTAAGTATACAAGGTAGGAATTTTATCTTTTTGGTTATCCATTGATTGGAACTTGAATTGACAGTTTTATGAGAAGAGAACTACAGTTTCAACTACTCTTGGTTTAAATTATTTTTAATTTACAATTAAATTATTACATTATTTTGTTTCTTAATTTATTTTCCTTTTGTATGATATCCTATGTGCTAAATATTAAATGGCATTTGGAGAAACCAAAACATCTGAAAGCAGTACTGTGCTATGCTCATTTATAATATAGTCAGAACATCAACTTTAGATATTGACTGAAAAATTCTGAGAATCATAATTGTGGCCCATCTTGAAGACACAGTTTACAGAAAATGGGAATGAGGGATAACAAATTTGTTGTTCTTTCAGTATCCTTGTAGCATAACATTATTCAGTGGTGTATCTAGGTATAGGTAATCCTTGACCTATGACTTTAATGGAACCTACCCATAATCGTCATAAGTTGTGACAGTTATAAAGCTGGTTGGTCATGTGATTGACCCAACTCTACAATCTTTTTTGTGGTGGTCGTTAAGAGACCACAGTTATTAAGCAAATCCATGATCATTAAATGAACGATGCGATCATTAAGCAAACCACTAGTTTGCTATGGGTATGATTTATGATTTTGCCGAAAACCAGAAGTGCTAGTTTTCAGCAAAATAGTCATAAAATGTGGTTGTGTGACTATGAGACACTGGGAATAGTTTAAAAGTGGTAGGAACAGATAGGGGCAGTGTTTAGAAATATAGGATTTTGTGCCTGCTGTCCTTATACTTTTTCAACGATCATGGGCTTTGGAAGCCATAATGGAGAAGGTAGACTCATAGGTAGGTAACAGAACTATGGAATGTAAGAGAGCAAAGTAAAAAGTATTTTATTAGCCTACAGAATTCTTGAGAAATATCCTGTAGACTCTGAAAAGCAATCTCTTATGCCAATCTCTGTCTTTCAGGTAGCCTTTTAATTTTTCTGTCTTAATCCTCTACCATGTTTCCCCGAAAATAAGACCCTCTTATATTTTTTTGAACCCTGAAATAAGCGCTTGGCCTTATTGCCATGCACTCAAAAGCCCGATTGGACTTATTATCAGGGGATGTCTTATTTTGGGGGAAACAGGGTAGAATTGGTAATGTAGGAGGGGTGGAATTGAAGAGGTATTCGTTCCACAGACCAAACAGGAGGATAATTTATTCAAATCCCCTGAAGAGATTGAAACCTTTACTGCTTCACTCACAGATCCCAGTAAACTAGAAAGAAGCTGTAAATATGGTATGTCAGCATTTAATTTTTAAGTAATACAGGCAGTCCTCAACTTACGAGCACAATTGAGCCAAAAATTTATGTTGCTAAGTGAGGCAGATGTTAAGTGAATTTTCCCCCATTGTACGACCTTTCTTGCCACAGTTGTTAAGTGAATCACTGCAGTTCTTAAATTAGTAACACAGTTGTTAAGTGAATCTAGTTTCCCCATCGACTTTGCTTGTCAGAAGGTCCCAAAAGGAGACCACATGATTCCGGGACACTGCAACCGTCATACAAATGTAAGTCAGTTGTCAAGTATCCAAATGTAAATCATGTGACCATGGGGATGCTGCAACGGTCCTAAGTGTGAAAAATGATCATAAGTCACTTTTTTCAGTGCCATTGTATCTTTGAACGGTCACTAAATGAACTGTTGTAAGTTGAGGACTGCCTGTACTTGAGCAGGGGATAAAATCCAAACTGTGTGCCTGCAACCAGGGAGGTGGTGCTATGAAAAAACTCTTAACAGGCTCCATCAGTCCACTATCAGTCAGAAATAGATAATCCTAGATGAAATGGATGAATTAATCTGGAATAAGATACCTTCCTGTATTCTAGATCTTTCCGTTCTAGAAAAAAGCTTGTAAAAACAAAGGTCACAGAAAGCAAGGGAAAAAACCCCTTCTATCATGTTAAGTAGTACAGTATTGGAAATAATGTTCACTCACAGATTTCACCTTGAAATCAATCTAATTTTGAAGCAGCTTTCCAGAATTTCATGCTGGCATATTACATTAAAGTAGGACATTAGAGAAAATTATGGTATTACAGTCTTTAGCTCTAGCTGTTCCTTAAAATGCTTCTTACTTATGCCCAAAGGATCTTCATTTGTTTTTCCCCCATCTGCATCATTATTTTTCTTTGTTTTGCTTTGCTTTGCTTTGCTTTGCTTTGCTTTGCTTTGTTTTGTCCTTTTCTGTTCTGTTTTGTTCTGTTTTGTTTTATTTTTATTTTTTTCTTTTTCTGAAACAGGAAGAGAAAATCCTTTCTGAAGATACTACTCTTCATGTAAGTGTTTTTTATGCTTGTTAATGAAAACATTGTAATATTAGCAATATAGGCTTAAATATTCAGAATCCAGATGTTTCATCATCTGCTCATAGAAAGATAATAAAATCCATATCCCCAACATACACCTCCATGATATGGAGCTGAAACAATATTTTTAGATCTCGGATATGGATTAGAACACGTTGCCCGGTCAAAGTCTAGTCATTTTCATGCCTATGTACCTAGACTGAGTCATAATCAGAAAGTGGGTGAAGATCACTCATATCTTACACATAATTTCCACAACATTCCCCAATTTTTGAGTCTGTAGATAACCAGCTTACCATACCTCATATTAACAAGCGGGTGTGTATGTGTGTTTCTTGCCTAAAGTTACAATCTAGTGTGCCCCATTTATATACTTGGAGGACCCAGTAAACGTTAAAGGAAATTATTTCTGAACCAACATGATAAGGTTGTGCTGAAATCCTAAATATACTTCAGTAGAACTTAATTCTGAATAAACTTTCTCAAGATTGCACCACAAGACATTATTCAATGGTAATAGAACAAGTCAGCATAGAATTTCCTGCTTCCAGTCTTTGGCTAAGATATGCTTTGTTTTTTTAGGTTCTACTCTATTTGCAAGGTTCCTTAAATGGATAAGACTTCAAGTAATACTCCACAGCTCCTTCTATAATTTATCATGTTATATAATGTATATATCAACATTTAGCAGCCTCCCTAAATAGATACACCCAGTAAACTATACTCAGCCTGTTGATTCACAGTTAACGGGCACCACAACGTAGCTAACATCTGGCAAGCTGAAGGTAGGACCTCATGTTATGTAAACAGGTAATGTTCTCACCACAAGGTTGTGCTAGAGAGCGGTTCAGTGGCTTATTTTGCATTACACCTAGAGAAAACAAAACAAGCTGTGGTAAACATATATTTATTTAAGGCAATTTATCTTGATCTTCAGATGAAAAAGCTCCCCAAATGACCCTATTGATAAACAGAACAAGCTGTCTTTGACTTGTGGCTTGGAATATAAAAGATATGACACAAAAATCAATGTGGGATGCCAAAAGGAGTTAACACACTTGTTTGCCAGTTTTGGCTTAGTCGTGAAGCGTTTTCTTCATGGGAGCCTATATATGTGTAGGTGAGCCCATGGGGTTTTGCCCTTCCCCTTGAACAATTATAACTAATACGTTCATATACTTCTTGGGAATGCTTTTTGCATTCAAACTTAAAAGCCATGTATTTGGAAATGCATCATATGTACTTCAGTCATGGAAAGATTTATCTTAAGTTTAAATATATTCCTTTGATAAAGGTAAATTTATTATTTATTTATTTATTTATTGTATTTCTATGCCGCCCAACTCCCAAAGGACTCGGCGGCTTACAACAAGGATTGTTGAAATTGGCTTTGGAAAAGAAAATTATGACAGCAATTGTGGTATAGAAGCTCTTGTTTTATATCATATTCTGTATGTGCACCGTGCCTAACATAATGGCAAGCTCAGAAACTATTTTGTTGCTTTTCATTTTCTTTAATCAATTCATTAGCAAGAATGGTAACTTACATTTCCATAACAAATCGTTCAAAAAGCTTCTCAGTAACACGGTTCTTTGCTTTTGTGGAGCTAAAGTTTTACTTGACTTAAGAATAAAAGCAACTTGTAGGGTGCACACTTACATTTAATTATTACTGTGCTGGCTACTACCAGTTTTGCAGAAATGTATTTGCAAACTTCCTTCAACCTGGCAGTCTGGGTTTTGGAGATTCATGCAATGGGAGAAGTAGTAAGGGAGAGCTTTCTCCTTTTGCAGGAGCTTTCATCTTTCTTACATTATTGCTTACGCATTTGTGGTTCATAATGATAAAACGTTCATCCAATGTATTCTCTAGGTATGATACAAAATAAATTTTTATAATACAAAAACGGGATTTTCTTCCCTGGCTCTGCTCTGTCATACCATAGATTAAATGTGCACCTAGTGCACTGTTAGCCAAACTACAGAACTGGATGACAGAAGCTGGTTTGTACCCTTCTCTACTGCTCTGGTTTTCCATCCACTGCCATTTTCTGGAATGTGCAGAGGCAGCTTCTGCCTTCATTTGACACCATTTCAAGGGAGTTTCCACACAGAGGTAGTGTGCATAGCACTAGTGTGTAGTGTGCAAAGCAACCACTAAACTATTAGTGATCGTACTGAACGAAGGGAGGGAGGGGTTAAAAGCTAAAATAGTGCACCTCTCTACCTTTTTACACCATTTCCCTTAATATGAGTGAGAGAGGACGGGTTTTTTTTAATAGCACTGGCCTCATGATATAAAATTAGAAAGCTGCTTGTTCCCTATCATTGCTCTCTATCATTGCGTTTTTAACGAAAGTGTTGGCACTTACAAATGAAGGAACAGAGGGAGAGGGTCTCTGTAATTGTTCATTTTGTTTCATTGGCTTGTGGAATGACCTTAAAAGGCTCTTGTACAAATCCACTGGTTTTTGAACAGACTGCAATGGAGAAATGAGCTCTCCTGTAATTCAGATCCAACTTTATCAGTCTGGATAATAGACTCTGCAAAGCAGAGATATGAGGAGGAGAGGACAGTATATGCCAAGTTCTGTACCCAAAGCCTGTGGTACATAGCAATTCAAACTGAGCCACTGCATTATTAGGACTGTCTCTGTACATCTTGGTGGAAGAAAAGTGTCCTCTCTCCTTCAAGATAGGTTAATCACAATTCCTAGTTGGTCTGGAAAGTGAACTGGATGATTTTCTCAGTAACCTTAGTAAGAACTTTAGAATGTAGATAATTAACATCACGCACTGTGCACAATCTGTTCTTTCTTGTACGGTAGATAGTAGGGTGTGTGCATAGACAAATTTTCTTGAATTTAACTTGGATTTGCTTCCTTAGATCACACTGCCATTAAAGAAGCATGGAAAGGGCAAATCCAATGTTACTGAGCACAATAGTTTCTTTTTACTTCCTCCTCTCAACTGCCTGGAGTACATACTCATTAATTAGACTAATTTAGAATAGGCTGAGAAAGAGAATCATTTAGCCAAAGGAGGCAATGATAAATCCATTTCATATGCCTTGTATTTACTAATATCATCATAATAAGACTAGGTCAGCAATTCAAGGAAATCAGTTGCAAAGTTAAAATAGAAACTTAGTCCCTTGGTCCACGTTGGATGCCTTGATGTACTGACTCAGACTGGGCATGGCTTCTTCCAATTATTACTATGATTCAGAGCCAGAGTTTTAAAATTATTTTATAAGAGACAAATGAAATCCTCATAGGGCCTGCTGTCAGATGGAAGAGTATTATGTATAAGTATGCCAAGTGACAAAGCTGGAAGGAAAAAGAAAAGTTGTAGTCTACTTTTCTGCTTTCTATGAGACCCTTGAGAGATGCAGAAATATTGTGCTGGCTTTTCTTAATATCTTTTATACACATACACAGTCTCCATCACAAACCTGGCACTAAACAGGCTTCTATAGTTTCATTTGCTTACTGCCTTCAAACCACCTTGGAAATTGTCATTATAGAAGATGGAAACTTCAGTCATAGGGATATTTATTTATTTTTATTTGTCTCATTTATATAGTTGTCCATTCACAAGCAAGTGATTCTGGGTGATGTACAACAAAACTAATGTGAAAGGGAGTACATGTCTAGCAGACATACAATATTGCTAAGCCCATTCCTTTCTTTAGGATCTTCAATTTAGCAGACAGAATAGAGTAGCAGTTTTCAAGCATTTGCAAGTTGCAGTACGTTCATTTAAAAATTCCCAGAATCCTTGATCAAGAGACAAAACTCTAGTAATAAAAAACAGGCTATATTTGAGTAAAAAAAAAATTTTTTTTGCACTTAGTCTCTTATGAAAACCCATCCTCATGGAACTGTAGGATTCTATGGAATATATGTTTAGCCCTGGAATAGGTCGTCTTTATATTTAAAAAGAGTCATAGTACAGTATCCTTGAACCCTGCATCCCAAATGGCACATTTTTTAAAAATCTCATCTGCAGACCTACAAGGATTCTTTAATCTCCAAGGCAGGATGCCTTTGGTATGTAAAGGCTACGTAAGCCAAAAGACCCAGTTCAGCTAACGAAATCATTGAAGAGAGCAAATCTCTAGTGTTTATTCCATATCAACCTATTATATTAAAATGGATATGCATTAAAATGTGCATGAAAAACACTTCACCTCATCTATTTGCGTTTAGATGCACATGTTAGAAGCACATCTCAGTAACCATTTCATTGAAAGCAGTGCAGGGCAGATATTCTACATACAGGTCTGTTATTGTTAATAACAATAATGGGTGAATCAGAAGTAATGCATCAGCAAACAAGAAAACAGTATAAAGACTCAATTTATGCAGCCCATATATGAATAATCTTTGGACTGCAAACAATACAGTAGATCAAAATTATTGCTGTGGTACCTTGTGGTAATGAAAATCAAATTGGAAATGCCAATGGTTAGTTCTGTATATGTGCACAACCCATATAGGGTAATATTTCACATAGATATTTCTTCCTGCTCATAGTCTCTTCAACTTAGTTCTTTGGGTCCTTTTTAACTGCTATGGCATACATTTTTAAGCAGGGAATAAATGAGTTTGGAAAATTACACAGGGATATAGTCAACTTTTAGGTTGTTAAAATGTTTGTTTCATACAATAACTTGAGAAAATATAATTTATTTTATTTATTTATTAAACTTATATGCTGCCATTCCCACTATCGAAGTGACTCTGGGCATTTTGTTTTGTAATTAATTTTAAGAAAGCTCTGTATCCCTGTTAATCTTCAATTGGGTCCAGGTATACTGAAGCCTTTAGCTCCCGACAGAAGTAGGTTTTCCCGGACTAGGGTCCTCAGGATTGCATTTTTATAATGAGAGATTCATCAGAGTTAGTTCTGGAGTTCAGTGTTTCTTAAGGTACAACTCCATAGGGGGGAAGTTGATTGCTCATTGTCATCACCAATATTATTTTTAATTGCAATGCTCAGAAGGATCCATCTTTCTGTGTTCATTTGCTGCAACAAATACTACCAACATTCATTACTTTCTATCAGTGTCTTACCCTATGGAGGAACCAGCCCTGCCCATCCACATTGAGGAGGGGATAGACGTTCTGACTGGTGAGTGCAGCTAAGGTGGGGTGCTTGTGAAATGGGGGGGAGGCATGCTGATGCAGAGAGCTTGAGACCTTGTTTGTGTTATGTATTTGGGAAATTTAGGAATGTTTTCCATAAACATTTTAAGTAGTTTGTGTGTTTTTCCAAAATGTGCTATATTGGTAGGACCAGTTCTCAGTTCTTAGAAATGTTTCACCATGATCACGCTGCACACTGATCTGTTATTACCTACCCTTGCAGGCTCTCATAATTTTACCATCTGTATAAAGAACATAGCCATTTTTGCTATTCAAATGTACAGAGATAGGGTGCAATAGAAAGACATCCAGGCAAATGGCTATTTCGATTTGAAATTGACTAACTTGTTTTGAATTACTTGCTCACAACTCTTAAAAACATATTTGCATGATAACATATTTTTCTTGGGCAAATCTTAAAAAATTAGAATTTTTTTTGTTGTCTTTTTTGAGGAATTAACATTAAAAACCCAAAATTATTATTATTATTTTAAAAGTACAAAAATGAAGACACAACTCTATTAACCAAAGGCAGAGATTTGGATTATCCAAGCAAGCAAATATTTCCACTGCTAGAGGGATCTAGTGTAGCCAAAGAGAACAATTGGAAGATACCTTTTGCAACATATATTAATATGCAGATAGGACCAGATCTGTGGATATCAGAACTGTTAGCACAAAGTTGGTGCAATAGATCTCTTTTCCACCCTCAGATCTATCTAAAATTCATCAAGAGTCTACTGTTCTTGCTCTAGAACAAACTTAACTCAATTGTTCTGAATTCCATAATTATTTAGAGATTAATCTCAATATTAAGTTACCTATATTTTAATCCAGACACCTGTTCGATGTATTTCATAGGATACACTATTAATGAAGGATGAGAGTTTGTTTCTGATATCTGCCTAATTACTTTATGCTTTAATGTTTTCTTATTTTCTGCCAAAATTAATGCTTATAAATGATTTTTAAAGTAGAAAAGTGCTCTTTCAGTCCATCTAGTTTTTGTGGTGGAATAATCATTGAGCACAATTCCATCTATTATCTTTAACCATATGATAAAAATGTGAATTACTCAGAAATTCATTTATATGCACTAGATTATTTTATAATTTACCTTAGGATCTGAGGCTTAGAATGTAGAACTTCATATGAACAGACACTGTATGACACTTAATTAGCTTAATAATGAAATGACAGTCTTTTTATCTTTTCTTCACGGAGAAAGCATCTTTGATATTTCTTATAGATTTCTATATGTGAACTGTAAGAAATCTGGAAGATTTTAGTTCATGATATAGTTACATTTGATATATATTTCGTATTTCTTGTCTATATTGTTTCGGTATTACTTGTTTTAGTATTTTTCATCCCAAACAGTTAGAAGCTAGTTTTACTGTAATCGTATAATTTTATTCAGATTCATATTAATTTTTCCAATAAGAATACAATCAAAATATGCATACTTTTCCTTTTAAATGTGAATTGAAAGTACTTTGGCTTGCTGGAAAGCAACAGGGAATCCCACAAAAACTGTGTTTATTTCATATAATTGTCTGTCTCCTATTCCTCTTCTTCTGCCTTTCTTTCAAGCTCCATATTATGTAAGAAAATTGGTTTATTTGTATGTGCATAAAATATTAGTGTTTAAGATTTTAATTCCAGTTTTTTGTTTATATAAAAGTGTTGCTTGGCAAATGCAGCTCTTACTCCTACTGTATAACAAAACAGTTAAGAAACTACAAATATTTCCATTTCCTGGTAATGTACATTCTCAGGTACAATAGCAGAGGGACTTTGTACAAACTGTTGCTTTGTATACTCTGGAAATTAACTGCATGCTTACTGAGTGCAAATTGCCTGTGTGCAATTAACACTAACTAAATATAAATAATGATGGCAAAATCATTATCTGAACTCAGCTGGAACTGGAAAAAGAAAAATTGAAATAATATTAAGATGAATCTTAGTAGTGTTTCCACCATTGTTGAAAACGAAGGATAAATCGCCCTTTTAAAAATATACTTCAATTTGCAGAACATAGTAAGCCAAAATAACTGTATTTTTACTTCACTAAGGAAACAAAAGCTTTATCAGTTATCTAATATTTCCTGTTACTCTTCTGAAATTTAAAGCATTTTAAAAAAAAAAACCTGGCCTTTTTATTTGTTGTCAAAGTTTTAAAGAGCTGAGGTGGCGCAGTGGTTAGAGTGCAGCACTGCAGGCTACTTCAGCTGACTGCTAGCTGCAGTTCGGCGGTTCAGATCTCACCGGCTCAAGGCTGACTCAGCCTTCCATCCTTCCGAGGTTGGTAAAATGAGGACCCAGATTGTTGGGGGCAATACGCTGACTCTGTGAACTGCTTAGAGAGGGCTGTAAAGCACTATGAAGCGGTATATAAGTCTAAGTGCTATTGCTATTGCTATTGCTATTAGCTATATTGTGCTAAAGATTGTTCCTGACAGTGAGAACAATCAATGGAACAATTTGCCTCCAGAGGTTTTGGGTGCTCTTTCACTAGAGGTTTTGAAAAAAAGTCTGGGCAGCCATTTGTCTGCAGGGGGGGTATAAGATCTTTTGCTTGAGCAGAGGATTGGACTATAAGACCTCCAAGGTTCCTTCCAACCCTGTTATTCTACATTATTCTGTTGTTTTAGTGTTTAAATGTACAGAGAAAAGAAAATCTGGTTTTAATGTGATGTAAGACCATGAGGGGGAACGTGGTGGCTCAGTGGCTAAGACGCTGAGCTTGTCGATCAGAAAGGTCGGCAGTTCGGCAGTTCGAATCCCTAGCGCCGCGTAATGGAGTGAGCTCCCGTTACTTGTCCCAGCTTCTGCCAACCTAGCAGTTCAAAAGCATGTAAAAACGCAAGTAGAAAAATAGGGACCACCTTGGTGGGAAGGTAACAGTGTTCCGTGCGCCTTCGGCGTTTAGTCATGCCAGCCACATGACCACGGCATCGTCATCAGATAGTGCTGGCTCTTCGGCTTAGAAATGGAGATGAGCACCACCCCCTAGAGTCGGGAACGACTAGCATTTATGTGCGAGGGGAACCTTTATCTTTAAGACCATGAATAGTTGAAGAGCGCAAGAAAGATGATACAGACATCCAGAAAAAAAAGCCTGGAGGAAACAGACGTTCAGTTCTAAAGAAGAGAAGGCCTGGGGAGACATGATGGCCACATTCAAGTATGCACAGGGAAGCTACAGGAAAGAAGTTCAGGAACTATTTTCCAGGCCATAAAAACATGAACAGTTTCATATAAGTTCCCCCTCCCTAGATTTTGTTTAAATATAAAGAAGAACTTCTTGATGATAAGATATATACTGTAGGAGATGACCAGTCTAAGCCTGAAGGCAGGGTCAAACGGATCATCAGTCTGGAGTCCTACACTCTCTAAAGAAACCTAACTCCAGCCCCCTTGATGTCTGTTGACTCTTATTTGGTGCCTATTTGCCTTGACTGTTAGTAGATCAGATTCTTGTAAGGTTACATGGAATAAACTTGCACTGCTTTTGAACTCTATCTTGGCTCTTACTGTAGTTTCTTGTGCCTGAGATACACAGTGGAAATATCTTTCTATGAATGGCTTCTCCATCTCTGGAGGTTTAAGAAGTGGCTGAATAGCCACCTTTCATGAATACCGTTTGTTCTACATTGTAGAAGATTGGATTAGGCAATCCTCGTGGTGTCAACCCTGAAGCTGACCAGACTGAGGCCATTTTGAGACTTCAGTGTTGCCACACTGGAGCTGAAGGATAGGGAGGGGGGAATAGAGATAGCTGGTGTTTTGTAGGCAAAACAAAATACTTTCTCCTGGGAACCAAGGACATTCCCACAGGTGGTCAGAGAGAGGAGGAGTGAAGTTACCAGGCAACCGGATTAGGTGAAAACCATGGGAACATTTAGAGTTGGTTTTCACTAGCCTGTGCCAATATGATATATCTAATAAAACTATTCTTTAAGGAATCTACCTGCCTTGGCGTTCTGTTCAATATGGGAGTATTACTTTGAACCCTGATACCTGGTCTCTTTTAATTTTATAATTCTGTGAATGTATGAAGGATTATTATTTGGTGATTAAAGAAATATCTACATCAGTGAAATCTACCAGGCAATTCAGAGTTAAATTGCAGACCACATAAAGTATGCAGGTTTAGCTGCCCCTGTGATTTGTATTTAGAAGAGGAAGCGTAAGTTGTTTCTCCTGTGCATTGAAGTAATGTGTGAATTCTTCAAAATAAGATTAAACTTCCCACTCTGGTTTGCAGTCTTAATTTGGATTGGTATACCTTGTACTTCCTTTATTAAAAGAAAAATCAATGGCACAAGGATAGTTTGACTGTTGAGAACTGCAGGCATTTTACAAAAGTGCAGTTAATTAGCTACCTGGAATAATTTAGTTAGCCAAGCTGTATCGGAACAGAGACATACCGTATTTTTCGGCCTATAAGACGCACTGGTGTATAAGATGCACCAAGATTTCGAAGAGATAAGTAAGAAAAAAAAGTTCTTTGCCCTCCCCAGCCCCCAGGAGCACTCTGCAGACCTCCCAAACCCTCTGCGCACCCCGTTTTTGTGAAAAACGGGCCGTTTTTTGCCTGTTTTTTGCAAAAATGGCATTTTTGCCCTCCCCAAGCCCCCAGGAGCACTCTACAGACCTCCCAAACCCTCTGCGCACCCCGTTTTTGTGAAAAATGGGCAATTTTTTGCACTTTTTTTTTTTTGCAAAAACGGGCATTTTTGCCCTCCCTAAGCCCCCAGGAGCACTCTGCAGACCTCCCAAAACCCTCTGCGCATCCTGTTTTTGTGAAAAATGGGTCATTTTTTGCATGTTTTTTGCAAAAATGGGGGTGTTTTTGCCCTCCCCAAGCCCCCAGGAGCACTCTGCAGACCTCCCAAAACCCTCTGCGCACCCGTTTTCATGCAGGGCGGGGCTTCGGGAGGCCAAAAATGGCTGTATTCGGTGTATAAGACGCACCAACATTTCTACCCTCTTTTAGGTGGGGGAAGTGCGTCTTCTACTCTGAAAAATACGGTAATTGGCAAGACTAGAAATAAGACGGGAAAGACTTTCAAGCAAAACACAAAAGAAGTTGCCAGTCATTTGCAAACTTAAATACTATCTTGTGAAAATGTTTTATTTATTAGTACGTAAAATTTAAGATACAGGTAGATACAGTATTTTAACAACATCTGAATAAAGCTATAGAAGGTGAGAACACGTCTTTCATTCCAGACATCTTCAGATAAATTTATTATAGAAATTCTTCAATGACTATTAGAAGAGGCAGACATAGATCATTATATTTGTATATAGACCATATATATGTATAAAGTACACTATAAACTATAAGGAAAAGAAGATATCAGCAAAAGATAGCAGTAGCAGTGGGCATCTGTGGGAGCGTGCAGGCAAATGGTTAAATTACATCATGGTGCAAATAGCATAATTTAGTTGGGTCAAATGTTGGGATGCATGTATGGAAGCACAGAGTTTGTGTCATGGTGTCCTCATATCAGTGTTGCCATTTTGTTGAAATTCTGGTTTCCTGAGAATATCAATGATCATAGCTATTATTTCTTTTGTTTGGAAAAGGACAAGTAGTCCCATGTCAGCTTTTGTAACAGCAGGCTTATATAATTTGTAGCATGTTCTCTGTAGAAACATTATGGTCTCTCTCATTCTATGTTCCCATCCTTCTGGTAACTTGTCTTGCTGTTTTGATATCCTTAAAAAAAAAGAAGAAGAAGCAGTACTTGGAAATGCCAGGGCAGAGCCCAGAATCTTTTCTATAGAAAGCATATGAGCTAAGTATTAATTATATTTCCTCCTGTCATCAGCAACGTAACAATCCTGTTTGCAGTGGATTGACCACTAATTTATTCCCTTATTTTAATTCTTTATCATTTTAATGAATACTCAGAATAGCTAATGGTCTTTCTCCTTATTAGACTTATTGCAGGAATGTTAAAAGTGCTTTAAGTGTTTTTCTTTCTTTACCCATCTATGCGACACAAATTATATTTTATTTCTAGATAATTGAAGAGAGAACATTAGATTCGGCATTGGCCTGAACACAATAGACAAGTTGGGAAGTTGTGCTCATTCCTAGCTTTGTGCTGCAGCATAGAGTTAACACTTCACCATTTTGTATTAGGAATAATGATGTAATTTAAAAGTAGTGGGTAAGTGTGAATAATTGTCAGTCATTAAGTTTTTAGTAAGCTCACTCTAGGGATTGTTTATTGAAGACTGAAGACGTTTGTGGTCATTTAAGAACTGACAGTTGTATTTAACAGAGCCATCATTCTTACAGTAATTCTTGTAGATTTAACAGTGGCTATATACCGTATTTTTCGGACTATAAGACGCACCGGTGTATAAGACGCACAAGATTTCGAAGAGGTAAGTAAGAAAAAAAAGTTTTTGTCCTCCCTGGCCCCCAGGAGCACTCTGCAGTCCTCCCAAACCCTCTGTGCGCCCGGTTTTTTTGTAAAAATGGGCCCATTTTCACCCGTTTTTCGCAAACATGGAGCATGCAGAGGGTTTGGGAGGCCTGCAGAGTGCTTCTGGGGGCTGGGGGAAGGCAAAAATGCCCCCATTTTTGCGAAAAACGGCCTGTTTTTTGCCCATTTTTTTGCAAAAACGGGGGCGTTTTTGCCTTCCCCCAGCCCCCAGGAGCACTCTGCAGGTGTTCCAAATCCTCTGTGCACCCCGTTTTTGCGAAAAATGGGCCCATTTTTCACAAAAATGGGACGCGGGGGCGGGGCCTCGGAAGGCCAAAAATGACTGTATTCGGTGTATAAGACACACCAACATTTCCACCCTCTTTTAGGGGGGGGGAAGTGCGTCTTATACTCCGAAAAATATGGTACATACAGCTTCACCTGTGGAAAGCTGTTTTAGGAAATACTAGCTGAGCAGCACTGATGATGTTACTTAATAAGGTAACGAAATGTGTGCAAGGAAGCTATGAGAGCATCAAAGGCTCTACAGTTCAACCCTGAGCTATAGATATTCTCTTTTATTGGAATATACTGGCTCTATTCAGACAATCATATATGAATGAACCTTCTAGTAGTATTGCAGCTTCTGCTTCTTCTTTCACAAGTGGTTTTGTTGGTGTGTCTGCCTGTTAAATTTATTGGAATAATTCTCATGCCATAAACATATTTTTAGGTACAGTTTGGAATTTTATCCAAAAGTGATCTAAGACATTGTCTTCTTTTGTAAGTTATAGTTAAAAATAACCACAGTTTATGGCATCCATGTCATGATAAACTGTATTAGAAGTAAAATTTTTCATTCTCCTTGTGATCATGTCAGAAGAGAAAAGGGTAGGATAAGATAGAGACAAGTATGCAGGAATCTCTTCATGTATTGTTAAACTATAATATTTTCTTCTTCTTAGCGTTACCCATCTTAGCGTTACCCATCTCCTCCCTCTTTTGACTGTATGACTGTAACTTGTTGCTTGTATCCTTACGATTTATATCGATTGTTTCCCAGTATGATTTGATTGCTTATTTGTACCCTATGACTATCATTAAGTGTTGTACCTTATGATTCTTGACGAATGTATCTTTTCTTTTATGTACACTGAGAGCATATGCACCAAAGACAAATTCCTTGGGTGTCCAATCACACTTGGCCAATAAAGAATTCTAATCTAATCTTCTAATCTTATTCCCGCACTATGGCAGAGTCCGCTTTCTACACTATAATATCTAAGGTGCTTATTTATCTCTTCAGTAAAACAACAATAACAACATCAAAACCCCCAAAGTGTAGCCTTCTAGGTTGAGGTCTGAATCTTGAGGATTGATTGTGGTCCCTCACCAGTTTTTAGTTAATTCTCATTAACAATACTATTTCTAATGTTTTGAAAATAGAAGCAAACTAATTCAAATATATAGTAGTATTTCTTATGGAATTGAAAAATATTCATTAAACTGAGATTCTTTGGAAGGAATTTGAAATATTATATAAAGAGGAGGATATAGGTTTTCTATGAATGGATTCTAGGATTTTGTAAACCATTTAGAAAAATGTGTTTTGGGGCATCTTTTAAAATCCGCTGTTCAGAATATGAAGTTACCATGTTCTTTAGATGTTTATTTTGCCATTTTTTGAGAACTTCCCCTTGTTGTTTGAACTTCCATGTGTATGTACAGAGAACAGTTTAGTTAGGATTGTTGCCAAAGAAAAGCCAGTCTCCTGGACTGGTCACACAGTCTTATTGACTTCTTTTAATTTAGTGAAAATAGCTTGGAATCAGTTGAGGTAATATCGGGAAAATAAAATTGAGCAGAACTTCTTGTTCACATCATAATTGATAGTTTATTGGAGGATACTTAAGGAATGGTTTATAAATATAAATGGTGACCTATTACCAAAAATGTTTGCCAATAAAGACAATGCCTTATTAATAAAGTTGTGTCTGGGAAGCCAATAGTAAAATGTAATAGTTTCATCAATGTAATATAATTGAACAACTTGGTTAATGATTGTGAATTTGATGGAAATGATTTGGATCATCATCAATAAATAGCATTCATGTATGGCCTAGCCCTAGACTTTTAAAAAAAAAATTGGAAGGAACTTTCCTTTGGCTGCATTCATATTGTTTCTTGCTATAAATAGTAGCTTTGGCTCATTGTTCAACTATCTTAAATATTTGAGCCAAGCTCTTGTTTTTTTGAAGGAAAGGCAGACATATGTCTCCTAGAAATTGGCATGTTTTTCAGAAGTGAAACTATTCAATTATTTTATTATTCAAGAATGTGAGTTGCTCCTTATTAACTGATAAAATAGCTGTAGTTCATATTTGCAAAATGCCTTCCAACTCTACATCAGATTGTTGATTCTTATCTATAAAAAGTAATTATAGCTTTAATCAGTAAAATAAAATTGCAGGAAATCAAACGCAAATCATGTGAATGCTCAGCACAATGCCCTTTGTTAAACACTGGGTTTTTTATTTGTTATATTTTTTTGAGAATTCTTTTCAATCTTGTAGTATCCTTTTATCTTCCTTGGCATTTCCTTCAATAGAAGGAAATAGAATAAAATTTAAAATGTAAGTGCAATAAAACATAGATATTTAATAGGTCAATATGAAAATAACCTAAAATTATAATACTATTCATTATAAACCATTTAGGGATTATCAAGATCCTGAACTAGAAAATCAACATTTAAAAAAAAACTAGGCATTTAAAAATTGGGAGTCTTTTAAAACTCGAATCGCTTTAGTTAAATGAAGAAATCACATAATTATCTCAAATTAACTGTTCAGTTTTTAAGCAGTACTTCTATTTCATGATATCTGAAATAATATATTCCTTTATAAAAGAAGCTATTCATGTTTGGTTAACTGTTCTGTGTTATTCAGGAATCAGAAAGGATTCAGACAATCTCAGTTCTACTTAATCTAACCTGGTTAATTTACAATAGCTATATTGTTTTGTGTTTATTAATCACAAATCTCCTCTTCTTCCAGCTTGCTCTCATTCCCAAAAAGTAGACAGGCAAAATTTTGGCATGGCTCACTAACAAGCTTTTACACATGATTCCTATTAAATGTTCATTTCAGAGTCCACCTATGCAGAAAATAGTCTGCATAAATACTGGGCTGTGCAGTAGGCAGAAGAAGGACTGATTCAACACCAGTTAGCAGCCAAGAAAAATGTAACTCTGCACGTTAGCATACATCCTGATTCTGCCCCAGTAAGATAGAATTTCCAGTCCCTTTCTTTGCATGCAGAATGGAACTGAAATGTAAAAAAAAATATTTCCCAAGTTCCTGTAAATCAGGGGTGTCAAACTGCCAGCTCCGCAAATGGAAAAAATGTCACGAAACGTCATGTGACGGCAATGTGACGCCGCGAGTTTGACACCCCTGCTGTAAATAATTGAGAACTCATGGATGGAAAGAGTGCTTACTGGGTGATTTGCATCACAGTTGGTTCTGGTGTGGAGATATATGAAATAGCCAGGAATGGAAAATAAATGGACTTATAAAAAGAGGTTTGCTAATATGTCCAAGAATTTATACCAAATATCCCCTATTTGTTTTTTTCAAATTTCCTCTCTTTCCTGATCAGAAACATTAGCTTTCCATGTTTATGATGGCTAAATGGAGATGAAGATTTGGCCTGGTGATCTTTCTCAAGGATAACAAAGAAAATAAATAATAATTATTCTTCACTGCCACTGCTGTTCCTATAATGAATATTACCTTTTGACTCTCTTAATCGAACATATTTCGTGAATTACTCATTCTGAGGATTATGCAATATGTTGAATTCTAAGCTAATTAAATGCTAATTTGTGCAACGCACTAAGCCACCAAAAAGAAAAGAAAAAAGAAAACCAAAAGAAATTTAAAATTAGTCAAGCTTAACATGTGAAGCAAATACACCCCCTAGGATTTTGATAGAGCTGGTTAAGTATGGTATATGAACACAATTACAATGTTCTTTAGTATACCTGCTTAGCATTCTCTTTTATATCATCATAATGACTGTATTGAATCAAATATTTGAGACAAATTGACTGTTATTTATTTTACTGTTACATTTTCCATTCTTCTATATATTTTCTATCCAGATGCACTCAGAAAAAACTAAATATTATTTAGATAATATCATCATGAAAGACAGTTGGTTATTAACAATTTTTTTTAAAATATCAGTTTAATATTCAGAGATACATTTAACAGATTTGTTTACTTACCAACTTAACCTGGCTGATTTGTAGTTCATGGAAAAGTTTTCATTTACATTGTACATTGATGCATATATATCTGGCAACTGAGTTGCAGATTTCCTGCCAAGCTAATGTCAGCCATAGTTGCAGATCTCTACCATGCCAGCCAGATCTGTTTACCACTCAGAAAGCATAAAATTAAATCCAGACATCCTGTACAACAATGCAAACTATGCTTTTGCAGTGACATATATAATAAATTAAGTAATCTTCCTAGTTTCCATAAGTCAGATAAAAATGAAAGGTATTTTTATTAATGAAACACTGTGGAAAGATAAAAAGGCTTAAAGTATTACT
Organism: Thermophis baileyi; assembly: GCA_003457575.1. Taxonomy (NCBI): domain Eukaryota; kingdom Metazoa; phylum Chordata; class Lepidosauria; order Squamata; family Dipsadidae; genus Thermophis; species Thermophis baileyi. The sequence goes on along the minus strand of QLTV01000597.1, from coordinate 3,574,431 downwards.
ACTTTAAGCACTGGCTTTGAGCAAGGCAATTTCTTTTATTATTAGGATTAGGTTTAAATGTTCTATTTTAATGGTTTTTATTTTTTATATTAATGGATTATTTTATTAAATTATATTAATTAAAATAAAATGTTCTGTTTTGAACAGACTTTAAAACCCTTTCCCCCTCCAGCTTTCTATCATGTGTAGTTCCAGTCCCAACTGTGATTGTAAGTCAAAGACTACTTGTATATATATATTTGCAGAATATTTTTGTGCTAAAAGAAAACCAATTTCACACAAATGGTGAGAGTGGATTAACTCTTGTGCCTTCAAATTTTCAAAAGTATATCTACAGAAAGGAGCTAATTTTATGCTGTCAAAAATATTTTTGCATATTCTTCTGCAGTTCAAAGCAAATAGCATACATCTCACAGATAATAATATTTCATATGTGGTTCATTAGTACAGAAAGTCTTATCTTGATGAAATCTTGTTTTTTAAATCAATTATAAATAGGTATATTAAATTGAAAGCAGTGTTTATAAACTGGGATTATTTCTGAAAGTTCAGTGTATTTTAGATTTGGTATCAAGCAAGTCTTCTCATTAAAGTGCCATTAATTAATAACTATTGCTATAGGAGTGACTGCAGTTTTATTGTGCATCAGAGGAACTCCAATCTTTTAAAAACAATTTAGATGAAATGCTAAAGGAATGATGGAATGAGGTAGCTCTATAACTCAGAATTCAGAAAGCCTTATTTATATAAACAGGCCCAGGATAAACAGGAGAGCTACGGGAATTGCTATTTTATATTTATATTACTGGGATTATCCATTATATTTGACAAACGTTTATTAAAAGCCATTCTGTTGGAAATCTTTAAAGTATGGGTTTTTTGTTGTTGTTGAAAAATGTAATTTCAGGCAAGAAACAACTACTGAGACAGTGAAAAGAAAGAAATGATGTAATCGTGGGAGATTTTTTTTTACAATGAGCAACTTTACCTGATAAATTAGGCTAATATACTACCGGTAATATTACCATGAAACTGCTCAAGGGGTTTGTTGAATGTTGAAAGAGTAACTCCTAGCAGTACTAGGCCATGAACTGCTTAGCTTTCACAAGTAGCTTCCATGTTCCTTCCACACAAAAAGAAAGATGAGGCTTACTACTGATTTCAGTCTGTGCAAATAAAGTGCCATCATAATAGTTAACACTTCCTTTAGCACAGTGAATGTAGGATGTAATGACTGCCTAGCCAGAATGTTCAGGAACCTGGCATGCTAACCTCATATTATGAAGAGTTTCCTTGTACCTGTTAAAGGAAGGAGACATTCTTGTTCCGTGCTTTCAAGTTTGCAGATTCATGTATTACTAATCATTAGTTGCATCTCTCTTGCGCACGTATTGATTTTGTGGGAATTTTGGCTTAGTTACTGACTTCGCATAGGCGCTTGCCAACATGTTGCATAAGCAGATGGACCTGTTGAGCAAGGTTCTGTTAAGTAAATCAGTTTATATACCTTATACTGTAATTTTGATCTTTCTAGAAAACAAAACCATGGCAACAAAGGAGAAGCTGCAGTGTTTGAAAGATTTTCACAAGGATATCCTTAAACCTTCCCCTGGCAAGAGCCCTGGGACACGGCCTGAGGATGAGGCGGAGGGAAAACCACCACAACGGGAAAAATGGGCCAGCAAGATTGATTTTCTGTTGTCTGTAGCTGGAGGGTTTATTGGATTAGGCAATGTTTGGCGATTTCCGTATCTCTGCTATAAAAATGGCGGAGGTGAGTATCCTTATTGTTATCCTCATAATTATTGAATGGTTATTTTACCAACTCATAAAATCGTCCTAATCACCTTTCTGTTTTTCCCGCTCTACAGGTGCATTTCTCATACCTTATTTCATTTTTCTGTTTGGGGGAGGTCTTCCTGTATTCTTCCTGGAAGTGGCCCTAGGACAATATACCTCTGAAGGAGGAATTACATGCTGGGAAAAGATCTGCCCTATTTTCTCTGGTTGGTTGGTTATTTATCTACTTCTTCCTTAATTCGTAGTATGCTAGGAGGTTCTGTTAGAGTGGTAGGTTAACACAGAAAGGAAGTGTGTGTGGGTGGATGGGGTGCTATGCAAACGGAGAAGATGGTTTTTAATAACAGAGAAGGGGATTTATCTGAAACTCTTTACCCATTCATTTCCTTCCATCCATGTGAAAGGCTGTCTCATGCATTTCAGGGTGAAATAGAGTAGCGGTGGTAGAACAATTGGCCCAAGGACAAAGCCTGCTTGACACTTTACATAAAAATAAAACACTTTAAATAAAAATCTAAAGTCATTATTCTGAAAGGAATTGAAATCTTCTCAAAAGCCAGATAATAATGCAATTTAACAGATAGGGGTTTTTTTCCTCCAACAAAACTTTGCCCTATACTGTATGACCTTTCTGTATATTTAAGTATTTTCATTAACATCGTTACAACAGTATTAACATTTAATTATTTATTTGTATTCCATTTTGTTCCTGTTTAATTGACAACCAAATGGCCTTAAATAGAAATCTAAAACATTGCCTTTTAATTCTGTCCCCCCTGTCCTTTCTTTCTTTCTCTTTCTTTCTTTCCTTCTTTCTTTCCTTCTGTCTTTCTTTCTTTCTTTCTTTTCTTTCTTTCTTTCTTTCTTTCTTTCTTTCTTTCTTTCTTTCTTTCTTTCTTTCTTTCTTTCTTTCTCTCTCCTTCCTTCCTTCCTTCCTTCCTTCCTTCTTTCTTTTTCTTTCTTTTTTCTCTCTCCTTCCTTCCTTCCTTCCTTCTTTCCCTCCCCCCCTCTCTCTCTCTCCTCAGATGTCTAAATTTAGGCATTTGCCCCTGGAAGATAAAGAATTTGAACAGTTACCATGGCCGATGACATCATAAATTATTGCTGGGCTCATGTACTCACAGATCATTAAATTGTTCCAGGGCATTTTGGATTTTGTAAAGGGGCTGTAGCTTAGACCAGATTTTTTTCCCCTCTTTTGGCCTCCCACAGTGCTTACTTGAATCAAAATCCATTGCAAATTATTAGGACATCATATCAAGTATGTGAGGTTAAGATCAGAAGGCTTATTCCCGGTGGTACATCATTAGCTGCTTGTATGACATTTTGAGTAACAGCTCACATGACCTTATCTACCAATGAACCTGTGTTTGAAAAGCAAACAGAGTGGTTGTCAGGCACTGATAATAGAGTTAAACATTATCTCTTAGCAGCCATGAGAATTTTGAAAAAATATTCAAGAAAGGAATAGATGTATAAATTGCAGCATTCTGCTTGTTGGAATTATCTTCAGGTCTTTTTATATCTGACACAATGTGTAGCTTTTCCTCAAGAATATTGCTGTTAGTGCTGCTGGCAATGGGGCTTCTCATATTAAATCCATGAAGGAATATACAGTTACAAGAGCACTAGCCTGTTCAAGGTTTAAGAATGCTGTCTCTTTTTGAAGCTGTCCATCCTAACATAGACTCTATTCCACTTTCTTAAACAATGTAAAAATTGAAGACTATTGCCTTAATCGTTCAGATGTATGATAGAAGCTTCTAAACTAGAAATGTTTATCTGGTGATATGAATTGTCTCATACATTTTCTTTCTTTTTTTAAAAAAAAAACAGGAATAGGTTATGCTTCCATAGTGATTGTGTCTCTTTTGAATGTATACTACATCGTCATCCTGGCTTGGGGATTGTACTATCTATTCCAGTCATTTTCGCACACCCTGCCATGGGCTCATTGTCAGCAAGAATGGAATACAGAAAACTGTGTGGAAGACACCCTCAGGAAGAACAAAACACTGTGGCTGTCACTCAATACCACTAACTTCTCATCTCCTGTCATAGAATTTTGGGAGTAAGCAAGTTTCCTTGTTACTGTGTACAGCAAAGAGACAGGGATTATAAATTGCAAGAGACACAAATAAATACATTAGGAAGCATGTGGTATTTTGCCTAATCTTGTATGGGTTCACAAGGTATAACTATCTAGACATTGCTTAAATCATAGGTGAAGCAGTGGTGGGTAGCATCAGTAGCCAAGTTGGAAGATGTCATTCAATAACATTTGGAGGTTAATACATTTAATATCCAGGAGAGTGTTTTCCCCCCTGAAGCCTGGTAGAATATAAAACAACTCCTTTTCTTTTTGGATGCCCATACATGCACATAATGTTTAAAAAGCCTAAAGATGAATATTTTTCTGTTTTCTATATCACACATGAATGTGTGAACAGGTTCAGTAAAATAAAGGTGAAGTCTGCATAGTGAGGGTTCCTTTCTAAGCCTCCTGTATTAGAATAGAACAGAATGAGAAATAGAACCCCCGCGCATGCGCAGCACAGACCTGATGACCAGCTGGCCGGAGGGAAGCGTGCGCACATGCGCGGTGGAGCTGAACTAGGGCGATGGCTCGCGTGCCCACAGAGGTCATAGGTTTGCCATCACGGCATTAGGTAATCCTTAAACATCATGGTCCATAGTAGGGCAGAGTTTGCACAAAACGTAGGCATGCTTAGAGACCCAGAGTTGTCTTTTGTTGCCTACTGGATTATGTAAGCAAAGTAAATCAGAGTGCCTGGGGAATTTAGAGAGGAGATGGAGCATCAATTTTCCAGATAAATGGCCAATTTGTATTTTGTGAACTAGCTGGATTATGCAAGCTACATAATCAATTGACCTTCTACATCTAGAATCTTTTCCTTCAAAATTGAACTCCCTTACTCTAATCCCAATGGAAAAGAACAGTCCAAGAAAAGACATTGGAGTATAATTTCCTGGAAAGGACTTTTGTCCATGTGGAATCAAAACTATCTTCTATAATTAAAGGGAGTGAATCCAGCTGGCATATGTAATAATTTCAGCCAAAAAGTAAAGATACTCATCCAAAGGCCAGATTCAATTCTAGAGGGGGCTGCTTCTTGCCAAAGCACCATATTTGGAGCATAGTGAGGAACCTGGAAAACATTTCTCAATAAACATTTGACTGGACTTGCCATCTCACTTACATGGCCCAAATTGAGATTTATTTTCAGAATTTTCAAAGTTTTTAGTTATCAGCTTTGGGTTTTATGAGTAGGAAGCTAATTCAAGCCTACTTTTTGCATGTGACCTTTTGTTGTGCTAAGCCTTTGCTTATTTCAAACCAAGGACGATCATTAGATGCAGCAGTTGTTTCCAGGAGAAAGTTAAAACTAGCAAGGTGGCAGGCAGAGCTTTGTGATGGAAATCCAGTCCCATGTGCTACCCAGAGTTTAATTGGTGAGAAGGGTGGCATATAAATTTAATAAGTAAATAACATGTACGTGTGTTGACACAATACAAAGGTGGGTCTTGCATCACAAAATTCCATCCATTAACTTTCCTTTTTGTTGTTCATTCCTCCCATGGACACTGTGATTGTCTAGTGTTTAAGGCACTAGGCTTGAAATCAGGAGACTGGGAGTTCTAGTCCCACCTTAGACATTAAAGTTGGCTGGGTGACTTTCGGCCAGTCACCCTCTTTCAGCACAACCCATCTCACAGAACGGTTGTTGTGGAGGAAATGGAAGGAGGAAGGAATATTAGATATGTTTATCACCTTGATTTATTTATAAAAATAATAACAGCATATAATTATATATATATAATTTTTTTACTGATAAATAAATAAAGGGAGACTAGTATAGATCTATTTCAAGCTATTTAGCTCTCATCAGCTAGCCATACCCTTACTAGGATTCGAACCTGGGCTGCCTGCCTATCAGGCAGTTGCTTTAACCTTCTAAGCCACAGGCTCTCCTCCCTTATCAGCTGATAGAAAGGCATATATATATATATATATATATATACACACACACACACACACACACACACACACACACACACACACACACACACACACACACACACACACAGCCCTCTCCAA
>QLTV01000597.1:3513533-3562405 GCA_003457575.1 Thermophis baileyi | reverse complement strand
TATATATATATATATATATTCTTTTCATTGTGTTTGTAAAATATTTTAAAGCTAAGCTTTCTGTATTCTGAAAGCATAGGCCCCTACTTATTTCTTTTGAACAAAGCATGCAATTTTTTTTGGACTTCCCTAAAGCACTTGCACAGTTGACATTAAGACATGCTGGACCAGATGCTCAGTTTATTACAAGTCTGTACAATCTACTGAAATCTATAGTGCTAAGACACTCTGACAGCAATTCAGGCACAGGAGTACAGCAACTGGGGGGGAAAAAATGTCTTTCCGAATTGGAGAGGTTTTTATTGGCCATCAATGGTTACTGCCCAAGTTATGTATTTTATTCGTCTGCCTGATACAGATCTGGAGGAGTCTTAATTGCTTAAAAAGGTATAAATGTGAATCAGCCATTAAAAGGCTGTATCTAACGTAATGTACAGCTAAACTGGCAGAAAAAAAGTTTCCCAGGCAGGTACTGTGCGGAAAGCAACTCCATATTGTGTTGTGTAACAAATTGGTCCGTCTTCCTGTGCCATGCCATTGGTGATAAGGAATGGCAGTAAGAATTGTATACTTAACTTCAAATTTGCATTTCTGCTGTAATTATGTATTTCTCAGGGCTCTTTGTGCTTTGAAAATGGTGCAGGCCTGGCCCAGCACTTCTCTGCTCTACCTTTAAGCTGCCTGACCTTTCTCAGGCTTTTTCATAACCCTGTACAAAGATGCTACTGTTGCTGCTGCTGCTGCTGCTGCTTAGACAAGCCGCTTCATTAAAAGGAATGGCCATGCCTCCACAAGGAGGGTCATGTTTCCCCCCCCCCCCAAGCTGGCACCAAAGTCAGGCTGCTTTAATGAATAATAAAGAGGTGGTGCACTTGTGCTGGGACAAAAGTCCAAAGCATGCACACCTCTGATATTCAATCCTGGAAAATGTGGGAGCTGATGTGGCGGTTAATGTACTTTAATCTTCAATACAATACAAAGCTAGGTTTACTTAACTCTATTGATTTCAGTTAGTTTACACATTCTTAAGGCAGCAGTCTTGTGCAGTCTAACCTGGGACTAAGCCCTACTGGACACAGTAAGACTTAATTCTGAGTAAGCATGCATATAGGATTATGCTGTGCCTCTGGAATGGCAGCCTTTGTTTCTGAAATTTTGCATGCCTTATTCAACCATCCCACTGAACTTAATTTCTATGAAGAGGTAACAAGGCTATATTGATAACTATGTTAAATGAGACCATTAGTTTCAATGGAACTTAGTGTTAGACAGGATTTCAACTCAAACAGCTTAATGAAAGAATTAATACACTGTAGAATAAATAAATGAACAATAAAATTGAATAACATGGACCTTATGTGAAATTGGGCCATCTTAGTTATGAATCCAGGGTACTAGAACGCTTTGCCTCTAAGATACATCCATAGATGTATAGATGGGAAAGGTTTTGTCAAACAGCGTATTTGTTGGATCACAGAAGAAAATAATGACCATATGTGATCTTTCATCCAGCAGAATATTTATGATTACCTTAACAATTTCTTAACAATCCTGCAAGCAGGATTGGGCCCCAAAGTTTCAATCTAAAGAAAGTGAATCTCTTTCTATTAGAATCAATGGGATAGCTGTAGTTAAACACTTATTAATTTAAATGAGGAAAGTGCAGTTAATATATTCTGGGAAGTAGGTTTTTAGCATATTTTTGCATCTTTCTAAATATATATTTTGTTAAACTGAACAGAAAATAGAAGATGGCAAAAGCATACCTGGTGAGTGGCCAGGTACTAATTCATAGGGCGTACTTTCCAGTTTAAAATATGGAAGAAAAGCAAAATAACAATAAAGAGAAATATCTTAGTCCAATTTAAACAAAAAAACTTGCATGAAAAGTGTTGGTGCAGTATTTTCCCGTCACGGTCAAAATATCAGTTTTAAATAAATTCAAGCATATTTCAACTCTTTATTGTACCTGAATTAAAGGGCCCCAATATAAAATGATAATTATCTCACATAACTATTATAGAATTGTGGCTGTTTGGGGTTTTTATTGAATATTCCACAGAGAAAGCAATAAAAAATATACTATTGACTTTGCTGTTGATAATCTTACTTGAAGGACAGATCTTCAGATAGTATTCGTCGCTTTGTATCCTAAGCAAATAATACTCACTGACTATGTTAGTTATCTGCAAATGGGTTTATTATTGCTGTATTGAGAGAATTTAATAATGTCATTTGGCAGTCAATTGTAACCAAGGATGGATTCTATTGGGAATATTCTCCCAGGCCATTACTGTCTTCTAATGGAAGCTGTTACATCATTTCCTTTGTTTCTATATTTAAACACAGTATTATGTGATATTAAAAGAATTCTGGAGTTTTACACCACTTCGGGATCTGGCCTTCTCTGGCGTAAATCCTAGAAACTACTGTTTGGATTTTGTTTGTCCAAGGAAAAATGTTGTGCATGAATAACCCAAGAGAAAATTAAGAGCCGAGGAATTTTTTTTTCTCTTTAAAGATTATAGAAATTAGTCATGCAATAATTATATCTCATTTAGTTCGTAAGTTCTCTTTCTGAATGGAATGTGCTGGGTTCTGCTTTTTTTTGTCATTTACCTTTTAGATTGGAGCTGGTATAACCATGCATGCTTCTTTGTCAGATAGAATGAATTCCTTTCTGGAATCCTCAGTTGGGTTTGGGTTGATCTGAATGGAATCAGGCAACTTAGAGGGGGGGGGTTATTCAGAAATGAATTAAATACTTACTACGTTGTCTCCCTTTTCCCCCTTCCTTTCTCTCTCTTTTTATTCCTCTAGGTCCAGGTTTGGCCTTCATTGCTTATCCAAAAGCTGTGTCCATGATGCCGCTGCCAACTTTTTGGGCTATTCTTTTCTTTGTTATGCTTCTGTTGCTTGGCCTGGACAGCCAGGTGAGTAAGTGGTAATAAATGTAATACCTATGGCTTTTAATAGGAAAATCTGTACATAAATATAATTATTGTTATTACACTTTTTGCTTTGGAGCATTGATCCATAGAAGAATCACTTGTCTTTCTCCCTACTAAGATTAATCAAGAAAAGTTATTCTTGATCAGGGGCAATGTTATTCATTAGCTGCCTCTTATCATGACATTGCAGCATAGATTTTATAATAGGAATCCCCAAAACCTCTTGAAATGGGAGGCACTAGTGGAGTTCTGAGTATTTGGGGCGGGGGGGTGATTACAAAATGACTATAGGCAGGCACAAAAAATGCCTACACAGAAAAGCAGATCAGTTAATTTTCAAATGCCTACCCTGGGGGGCAAAACCAGTGGTGTATTAACCATTAAGCAGACTAAACACATGCTTAGGGCACCAGGCCCAAAGGGGGCGCCACAAAGTTGAGAAAGAAAAAGAAAAACCAAAGAAGATTTGTAAAAAAAATTGATAAAACTAGGAGGGGGGCACCAAGATTTGTCAGTGCTTAGGGCACCAGTGGGCCTTAATCCGCCACTGGGCAAAACCAGTTACAAAACACCAGTTTGGTATAAAGGTGCCTACTATCCTCTCTAGTTTCTGCCTCCGCTTAAAGCATGGATGTCAAACTCAATTGTGTCATGTGATGTAGAGTGACATATTGCGACGTTTTTTGCCCTTGCGGAGCCAGGGTGGGCGTGGCCTGTGCGTGATGCATCCAGCCTGCGGGCCACCAGTTTGACAGGCCTGGCTTAGAGCAAGCATACTGGCATGTCTTTATTTACCCCTTTTAACTCTTTGTTGGGATAATTGATGCAGTGTTAAAGCTACAAGTAATAACATTGGAAATAAGATATGGAAGCCGAAACTTTATTGCCTGCCTGCCTGCCTGCCTGCCTGCCTGCCTGCCTGCCTATTATAATTGTATAAATACAATTAAAATAATCTAAACTTTAGAAAAAGACACAGAAGGTGTCAAATCCAACAGGGATGTGGGACCCTAGGTGTCACACTGGGGATCCTACCTCCACAATATAAATAGCTTTTATTACTGTATATTTTGCAATGCATACACATATTTATTTATAAAAAAAAGATACTTCTTTAAAAACAGCACCCAAACTCTATTAAAGGATAGACTAGCCTGAAAAGTGCCACTTACATTGGAATGTACGGTCACATATAATTTCCTCCTCCCCTTCTTCAATATCAGTTTGTCAGAAATGTGCTTATTTCTCATACTCTTGTCACTTCCTTGGTCCATTTCTGCCTTTATGTATTTGCTTCTCAAAATGTTTAGGTAAATCCAACGGAATGGGAGTAAAATTCAGAATAAAAATGAAGATGGCCCCAGGTTGCTCTTTCTTCTTATAGCCGTATAATTCAAAGGCCTTGATATATGTGAATCAGTGTATACAATGGATATTTTTGTCTGTCCTCAGCAGTTTGTTTTCTGCGAGACAGAGCAAGGGAGATCTTGTTTTCCTTCCCTCTCAAGGCCTTTTTATGTGACACAAAGAAATCTGTTAATAATCTCCAGACTATTACAAGTCACACAGCTGTCCTAGGATTTTAGAGAGGACTTCTTTGAAATGATTTAAGATTTTAAGCCAACAAGCTCCTAATTGTTCTTTGGGAAAATAGTTAAAATGTTGCATTAATCTACTAGTCTGGGACAGAAACTTCACAGAATTCAAAACCTTCTCATATGAGTGGAGATTAGAAGAATTTTCCCTCTGGTTGTTATTTACTTAATCTCATAATTTGGCAAAGCATTTCATTTGTTCTAAATGGTTCTTGGGGGCTTAATCTTTGAATGCCAGTGAGTGACTTTTAATCACTTCCAAATTGAATGTTCAGACCTTCTCAGAGCTGTGGTTCTGCAACCAAGTACTTATGTAAATTAAAGGTTGCCTGGTAATGTTCATTCATTTCAGTTCAGGCTCACTGTGTCAAATAATTAAAGCTAATTGGAGCACTTAATGTTTTGTTTGCTTTTGGAGCCCTGTCAAGCTGGATTTTGGAATGCTACAGCAGCTTTAGGACCAAGCTGGATACAGTTACATGGAAAAGAAAGTCAGAATTTCTTAAGGGCTAAGACCCCAGATTTCAAAGGATTATTAAGAAGCTATACAAAACCAAATAGTGATTGGTTGTGGAAACAAATGTGAAATTAAGGACAATAAGGGAATATGCTCACTTTAATAAAATAATAAACAAAAGAATGCAAATCATGGAAGAATGTCAGCTCACAAAAGCATTTTAGAATTGCCTCTATGTGATAGTTGCTTACTTTTTTTTAAACGTGATACTAAACTTTCTCTCTGTAAAGTGTGATTTATTATCAAATTACTTATATGAATAGAACATTTTTTTTTTAAAAAGAACCACACAAATCTCTGTAGGGTTCTTTTTACCCAGTATACAAAGGTAGTTTATTTTTACTAACTGAACCACAAAACAAGACAAAAGCTAAAAGATTAGAGATCTGAAAAAAGGGTTTGGTTTGGTTTGGTTTTTTTTAAATGGGAATGTATACATGCTTGCATGTGTATCTATGTGTATATTCATAGATAATTGGGTGAACCTTTTGAGCACCTACATTCCATACTTCCACCTAGTACTAAATTTTATTTTTCTAATAATGGCTTTTGTTGTTATTGCCTATCTTGCTTTGTTTTTATATTAATACAGTGGGGCAAAAAAGTATTTAGTCAGCCACCAATTGTGCAAGTTCTCCCACTTAAAAAGATGAGAGAGGCCTGTAATTGACATAATAGGTAGACCTCAACTATGAGAGACAAAATGAGGAAACAAATCCAGACAATCACATTGCCTGATTTGGAAATAATTTATTTGCAAATTATGGTGGAAAATCCTTCTCTGAGGATGTCTGATTCATGCTAGAAGGAAACGAAAGGGTAGAAATATTTTTCTGTTGAGAAATTATGAAAACTTACTGTCATGCAGGCACTACATGGAAAACAGTTTATCAAGTTCCTTCCAAGAATTACTTGGTTTTACCCTGGAGCGTCTACAAACAGCCCTATCTCTTTACTGTCTTATTTCTCCTTTTATTCATAAGTTTGATGCTTACAGTAACCGAACTCACATCTAATTAGGAAGTGAAAAGGAAATCAGTAAACCCACTAAGAGCTTATCATCAGCTCTAGTCTTTGAATATTGAAAAATTAAATACCGTACTATGTAAATAAATGGTGAATACTAACTCTCTTTTATAAGGGATACATTTTTATGCAAGAATAAAATAATACATTGCATTAACCCACTCATTTTTTATTCTCCCCTACAGTTTGTTGAAGTTGAAGGGCAGATCACATCGTTAGTTGATCTGTACCCATCCTTCCTAAGGAAGGGTTACCGACGGGAAATCTTCATTGCTATAATCTGTTTCCTCAGCTATCTTCTGGGACTATCTATGGTGACTGAAGTAAGGAATTGGCTGGTGTTGCTTTTCTTCTTCTTTTTCTATTCAAGGAAGTTACAATGCAAGGAGTCATCGTAGCATAATGGTAAAACAAGTGCTTTGCACAAGGAAGCTCCCAGGAGATGCTCCTTGCCATCTTTATTTAAAATGATTAGGTGTTGTGAAACACAATAATATCTGCCTGAAAAACCTTTGGGAGAGCTTCTGCCCATGTAAATAGGAGAGAGAGAAAGAATTATTCAAAGAATTACTCTGCAAACAATTTAAACCCCTTTGTACTGTCTTCTAAATTTAGCACATGTTCCAATCTAGACTCATGTCGATTCAAACTTTATAGTGCCACTTCTGCTATGATGAAGCATTGTATTTATGCAAGACTATAATCAACTGTGCAATATATTACATTTTTGTGTGTGAAATAGACATGAAAAGAAGCTAATTAAACATAAAACATGTGGGAAATGATGTCTATCTCATATTCAGAATGTTGTAACATGGCATTCTAGATAATGCCGTGCCTGAAAGAAAATACCATGCTTTAGGAAAAGAAATCCTTATATTAGGCAGCTTTTAGTGAGTTTTACCTAAGTATTATATTCAAGACTCAATTGTCTTCAAGATTCATTTCCTTCCTTCCATCATGTTTCTATAAGTGTTGCCCTAAAAAAACACAGTTTAAGCAGCAGTGTTGGAATGGTGTTAGTCAAGTGACTTAATTTTATTCAGTCATCTTTCGAAATGCCTTCTAGAATAAGGAAAAAGTGCAGGTTTTAGGAAATACATGAATGTATACTTTTTCATGTCCAAAGAGTTGACTGGCAATTGTATTTGCTGTCAGAAAATTTTATGAACAGTGAGTTAAAGATATAAAAATCAGTTTGTTTGTTTTTAAATGTGTGTTTCACGTGTATCTTTGTATTGGTGTATTAATACCAACTGGGATTCCATTTTTGTCCTTTTTCAGGGTGGCATGTATGTGTTTCAACTCTTTGACTACTATGCAGCTAGTGGTGTATGCCTTTTGTGGGTCGCATTCTTTGAATGCATTGCTGTAGCCTGGGTTTATGGTAAGTTGGAAGTTAAGTTCTGATCTGACCATTTCCCCACAGCAGCACTAAAAGCTACAGAGATCTTGCAACACTGTAATATAGTTCCTAGAGACAAACCGAATAGAGGATAGAGCAGGGGTGAAATGCTTCCGGTTCGGGCATGCCTGTGGGTCGCCGGACAGCCGGTAGCGACAGAAGCGGGAGACTTCGCCCACCTGCCCGGACGCCACCATTTGGGTTCTTTTACCCTCTGCGCATGCGCAGAACGCTTTGCGCATGCGCAGAAGGTAAAAGAACCCAAATGGTGGCATCCGGGTGGGTGGGCAAAGTCTCCCGCTTCTGTCGCTACTGGTTGTCCGGCGACCCGCAGGCACGCCCGAACCGGGAGCATTTCACCCCTGGGATAGAGGAAAGATAGAGAGATGAAACCTTTCAGGCCAAGGAAGGAATTTATTACATGGCTTCTCTGCATACTGGGGAATTCAGCCAAGTACTTCAAACTTCTTGGAAAACATTCTCACTTGACCTCCAAGAAACTGAGTTCATTGCTTTCCTCTTTCTTGTAAAGCTTCATTTTGAGGCTGTAAAAGTACGCCTGACCTCCTGAAGTCATAAAAGGACAGATTTTAGGGGCCAAGAACCACGGTATTCCCCCCCCCAATTGCTTTTATCTGCTTGGTACAAAGAAGGAATAACTTAAGTAGTAATGTGCTGGCTGTACCATGCCATCACTTTTATTTCACAATATCCGATTAGTTGTACCCACAAGGAGATAAAGGAGGCCCTTTCCAAATTTAAGAACACCAAAGCTCAGGAGAACAAAAATGTAGCAGACAAAGCAAAAAATAAAGGGTTTCATGGAGCTTTTCACACTCACAACACAATAAATGCATTTCTCCTTGAAAATCTAGCGTAGCTGTAGAGCACACACAGGCAGAATATGCAGAGTAATACAATTACTTTCTTCTGTGCTGAAACTCTAGGCGCTGACAATTTTTACGATGCCATTGAAGATATGATTGGTTACAGGCCTGGTCCTTGGATGAAATGGAGCTGGACTGTAATCACACCAATTCTTTGCGTGGTAAGGGTGGACATGTCTTTGACTAAACTTGATTTAGAACATTTTTGTAAGTTTAGTTAGATTTTTGTTTCTTACATTGTCTGAAAAGAAATAAGATTGAATAAGTAAGTGTTTAATGAGTAATGTGTTTCATGTGTAAACTCTTCATTGATTACAAGATTTTTACTGACCTGTAACTGGCTTCTGTAGCTGACATGTTTCTTGGCATTAAAGGAGCAATTTTGAGGTGAAGGATGGGTTCATCTAAAATTTTGAGAACATGTAGATAATAACACCCATACTGAATGATTGGTGGGCATTGTTTTATTTACTAACTGGCTACCACTGTGATGGTGGCCAATGACCAAGTACTGTGCAGTATTGCACAGGCTAACTCTGCCCACAGCCTGAAGTTTGTTCCTGATGGGCTTAAGGTTGACTCAGCCTTCCATCCTTCCAAGGTCTGTAAAATGAAGAACCAAATTTTTTTGGGGGGGGGGGCAATATGCTAACATTATAATTGCCCAGAGAGATAGGGCTGTAAAGCACTATGGGGGTATGTATAAGTCTATGTGCTGTTGCTATTACCATAGTATTTTGGTCTGTTTTTTTTCCTCTGGATAGGCTGGCCATTTTCAAACAAAATACTGGACTGTGGCTACCTACTTTTTTTTTTTTTAGCTCAGCCAGGCATCAGACTTATGCATATTTGTCAAAAACATCCTTTGCCCCAAATGCTATAGAACAGCTGAATAGATCAAGTGGCGTGTTATGCAACTCAAGGTAAAGACAAACAGGCAGTGTTATGGACATATAAAAGACCTTTGTGGTGTGTGGTAACACTACTCAAGTTAATTTTCATGCTTTACTGCACACCATAATTATTTATACTTGCTGCGAAACTTGAATATTGAAGGAACCAGGAAAACAAAACTGGCTTAGCTGACGACTTGTTTAAAATTCCTGTGGCACAACCCTGATTTTTAAAGTACAATTTTATGAACATTTTCCCTTCCCATTTAAAGATTAATTCATTCCTAAGCTTTTGCAAGGGTTAGAGAGGTACGTTCAGAGGACCAAGACAGCCATCTATATGAAGACAAACAGACTATGAAGGAATCAAAAAGAGACATTCCCCTCCCCCCCCAAAAAACCTCTGTCCTTGATAAAAAATGTTTATTGTCAATTTCAGTTTTCTTTTATTAGACTAATCATTGATAATCAGAGGTGGGCTTCACATAATATAACAGCCGGTTTGCCCAGAATCTAAAATGTTTAGCGCGCGCACGTGCACGGTGCGTCAAAAAACATGGCAATTCACTCGTGCGCACCGTCAGCGTATGTGTGCGGCATAAAAAAACACAGCAATTCACTCGCGTGTTACATCCGCACATGCATGTGGCATCAAAAAAAACCCAGCGATATAGGATGGGATTGCGCCCACCCGCAGGTCGCAATACCGGTTCGCCCAAACCGGCTGAATCCCATCTCTGTTGATAATGTAAATCAAAGCTAGGTAATTCTTAACAATATTTGGGAACTAAGGCCACAATAGATAGGGTCATGAAGTGAAGGGGGAGGAGCCAAGATTTTCACACTTTTCCTTGGGGTTTAAGGACTTTGGCTTTTGGCTTATTATCATTCACCACTATTTCTTCCCTCTAAAACTTCAGTTGATTTCAACAATCATAATTAAAAGGGTTCCAGGCAGCCACCAAAAGGTGTTTGAAAGGGTGGCTCATTCCACTGTATAAACTATTTATTGAAGAAAGCATAATTGTTTCCTTGTGTTTGAATCTCTTTTTTGCTTTTTTTTCCCTCTGACCCAGGGGTGCTTCATATTTTCTCTAGTCAAGTATACCCCCCTGACCTACAACAAGACCTACATCTACCCTACATGGGCAATCGGTCTGGGTTGGATACTTGCTCTTTCATCTATGATCTGCATCCCATTGGTTACAGTTATCCGTATCCTGCAGTCGGATGGCTCTCTCCTTGAGGTAAATCCAAAACAACTATCAACTATCAGAACTTTTAAGCATCCAAACAGATGATTTTCTTTGCAGCGATCTTCCTGATCCCTTAATGCAGCAGTTCATCCAGGGCCTGCATGTAGTTTCTACAGCTACAAAGATGTTCTCAATCATTCATTTCAGCAAATGAGGTTATTTGCACAGGCACTGTTTTGATACATGTTTAGTCTGTTTCTGTTTCTGAATAGAACAAAACAAGATTCGGTACAATTTTAAAACATTTTAAAACATCTGTCTTCTGATCATATTCACATACTAGAAAAGATTGCTGAAACAAATTCAGCAGCTGGATAGTTGGAAAATGGAATTCAGACAGGAGAGTTTAAACACTGGTATGCTGCTAAATGAACAAATCAGATTTGTATCACTAGAACTGTAAAAGTTCTATCCCAGATTATTTTCCCAAAGCAGAGACTTTCAACTTTTTCAGTCCTGATAGCATCTTTGTCCTACAGTGAGGAAATGTCTATTATTTTTTGGAAACCATAGCATACCATAGCAAATCACCCCAAGGCAGGACCGTGATGTAGAACTTGATCCCTATCCAATAATCAATGCTTGACTTTTGCACTATATTTTCTCATATAAAGAACATTACAGAACATTGCAAAAAATATATAAAGAATATACAGTTATATAGAAGCTAATGTATAGAAGCTAATCATTTATTTGCTTTGTATGCTCTGAAGTCAATTTGTATCCTTTCAAATTCCTGAACAAATCATGAGTTTCCTCGACAACATTTTCTTCAAAAGTGATTTGCCCTTGGCCGAGAAAGAGGGACTAATCCAAAGTCACCCAGACGGTTTCACACCTAGGGCTGGACTGGAGCTCACAGACTCCCAGTTTCTAGCCTGGAGGCCTTAAACCACCATACTAGAAAAGTTAGGATAAATTTTGATAGTAGATTTCAAAAAGATTTCCAAGGTCAGGAAATCCTGTGGTATTCTCCTGCAGCACATCTCCCCTCGTGCACACTCCATAAAAGTTGCACATTTCATTTGTATCATGCACAGAGTGGAAGGAGCTAACTTCATTAGCTACAATATTGAGTTTGGGAGCCACCTAGTGGAAATTTAACCTCCTTCCTTGCATTACTTTCCTAATTGGTCTCCCCCTTTTACACACTGTACACTTTCCTAATGATAAGATCAGTTTTCTCATCCCAGCCTGGTAAGGGGTTATCTTGTAGACAGTGGCTTTTGGGATCAAACTATATCCAATCCATCATCTATAAATAAATTGCTTGATAATGGTCACACTTGGCTTAACTAAGCATGTGAATCAAAATCCTTCTGCTATTTGAAGTGTGTGATTATAAAGTAAGGAAAGCTCCTTATCCAACCTCTTGCTCTATTTCCCCAATGGATAGTCAGTCAATTGGAAATTCATAAAGAGAACAATTTTAAAATAGTTATTTTAACCAAATTGAAATGGTACTTCTTGGCTTGCAAGGAAAGAGAACAACCTCTCTTATTCTATTTCATGGTAAATAGCTGTCATGTTTAATAATATGTACAGTACTTTTCGGAAGGGAGCATCCATATGCAGCTTACTAAAGCAGCCATGTCTTTTTCATGGCTGTGTGAATTTGGAAAAAGCAACAGCCAATAACTACCATATTTAAACTTCGCTATATTCCTAAGTACCTCTTCCTATTGAATCCAAAGTAGGTAACATCCTGAATATTTAATATAGGCTTAGCCTCCATAAATTTGTCTGGAAGTCTCTTCATTTCCATGTACACATTTCTCCCCAGAGGGTGAAGACAACGGCTGCGCCTCGTGAGATCACACGGTGGGACAAAGAAACAGAGGTTGCTGCCACGTTCGGCCCTCCTGGCCTGGCCAACGGAGAACTGATCAAGCCAAGTCATGTCATCGTGGAGACAACAATGTGAGCTCTCTCTATGAGAGGAGGACACCTGCTTTAAAACTGCTGTTTACTAACCATAGAATCTTTCATAGGACCAGGTTTACAGAGCTTTATATTTGCACTAGGGTTATTTTTATTTCTCATAGAGAAAAGTAATTTTTTGTGTGTTTGGTTTTTATTTTTTAATATTTTGTAAAGTAAATCACAGCAGATGGCTGTCCTGCTCTATTTAGAAACAGAGCTTTCATATCAAATTAGGCACACTGCAGGAATTTATCTTCTGTTTTCCACACAGCATATATAACTAACTTTTATTCATACGGCTACTTTACCATTTTTAGTTGATTTTTCTTGCCAACAGTATACCCAGGCGCAATCCTATGCATACTATCTTGCAAATATGCCTCAATGAACATAATGGGACTTGCTTCTGAGTAGACATATGTAGGATTGTGCTGATATGTGTGCATACATGTGCACATATACAAGTTTTAGGTTTCTCTGGGTGTTGATGTAGTTGGGAACAGGGTAGTGCAAAATTTTATTTTGGACTTTTTTTAACCAAAAAAAAAAAAAAAAGCTGGCATTTTAGAAACTGGTTTTTAAAGGTATGGCACTATCATCTTCTGGTAGAAACAGGAAGAATTAAAGAAAGAGTACATGTTTTTATGTTATGTGAGTGAGCCATGTGGGAATATATTTATGTGATAATTGGAAGCTGCAATATTGTAGCTGCAATTGTATGCCACCCAAAGTCATTTTTTTTTGGGTGAGATGGGTGGCCATGTAAATTTGATAAATAAATAAATATAAACTGGGGTTGGAACCGGGGGAATAATCTGAGCAGCTTGTGAACAGGCTCTAAGAAGGTGGCAGAATCATTCTTGCTGGAAAGGCATTTTAACTGATAATCATTTGGGGGCAGAGCGGATGATTTCTTCCATCACCGGAGGAATTGATTCTACATTCAGTAACAAGGACAGTTTCTATGCAGACTTAAATACAGAGTACGGTTGAGCTTCTCATAGATTGAGAGAGATTATCTAAGAGTTGATGTAAAATACTGGTAAGCCTGAATCTGTCACCTATTGTTATCTCAGTCTTAGACAGGAATATAAATTTGATAGTGTAATCATGTAACTAAAGAATATAAAAACTGGCCTATTCTTGTAGTCTGCACCTGAGAAATAAGTCGTTTGGACTTGGATTTTGTTAGAATGTTAGGTTAGTGTCAGAAAACTCACTTGTAATGCTACATTTACAAAGATGCTGCAAACCATATTTAAAGTCACAAATTTGCCAAACTTTATCTTTGTTAGAACGAAAAAAGGAGTATTGGGCATGTATCGTAGCAGTCAGCTAAGTTGCGTAGCGTTGAGTACAGATGCAGAAAAAAGTCGACTAGAACCTATTGATGAAGCTACTCCAACAAGAAAGCACAAAAGGAATGCAGTTGAGAAAGAGTAGACTGATATTCACAGGCTTAAACTGTCATCATTTATATCCATTGATCCAAGGAAACGCAAGGAGATCAAGTAAGCTATAAATTTGTTTTAGACTGAACGAGGCATAAAATACTCAATGGGAGTTGTATTGGTAAGTTAAGTTCCCCACTTTTCCCAAAATGAGGATTTGCCTCTGAAAACTAACCCCGAATCCTGCAAAGCTTATGTTTTGTTTTCAATCTTCATTGAGTAGTGGCTCAATCCTTTTCCATATGGGCATTGATCTTGGGGGAAGGGTGCCCCCTTTAAGCTTTGTATTGGTAGTAAACACAATTTGAGCAGGATTGTGAGCCAGAAATAGCAAAACCCCTTTCCTTTGTAATTTCTGCTAATTTTGTCTGTCAATCAAGATACTGTAGTTGAAACTGGAACTTAGCCAGTATTTGAAAACATTCCTATATGCTTTAAGAAAAGAAATTAAGAATCAGTTTGTGTCTTATGCTCTCTATGGCCACTGCATATGCATTATGCACATACTTGTTATGTTAGTTTTATATATATATATATATATATATATATATATAAAAGAGAACTGTAAATAAAGGACCAAAACAGTTATTTCAGGTGTCTTGTTTAGCCAATATTTGTTTGTGGATGGAGTCTGTGATTTATTTTATTTGAGGGAACAGAGCTTGCAGTATATGCAGGTGGCCATGAACAGAATGCTTTGCTTTCTTGTTACCAAGAGCTGATAAGTAAACACTTCCAGAGTACAAATCCTTTGGAAATGTTTATCTTCCTACTATACTGAAAAATGGCCAGTAAAAAGGTTAGTTACAGAAGAAGCAAGGAAGCCAAGAGAAAGCTACTCTTTGGCTTCGTTTTCTAATCCTGCAAAACCAAAGATGGCAGGGCATTGGTATTGCAAACCCCACTGCATTCCAGATTGGACTGCAGCAGCAAGAAATTAGGATGAAGGCAAGTCTTAACAGTTCGTTCACTTGACTTCCCTGGTGCATTTTACATGAAAGATGTAAAGTTTCAAGAACATGCTAGTTTCAAGAACAGCCACTGAACCAAAAGCAGATATATCAACCAAGGGAATACCCTAAAGCACATAGCATGAGAGGATGTTTTTCAAGAACAAACCAGAGAATCAGTCACACACTGTAGACTTCCATCTAAGAAGAGTAGTACCCAACTCATTTCAAGGTTAAACTCTGCAATCAGAACCAGTTCCTTCCAACTAAAAAAGTAAACAGGTTTTCTAGTCATGACCTGAAGTCATGAAGGACTCTTACAAGAAAAAAAAAAAGTTAATCAAATTTTTGTCACATAGGATTCAGCCCATCAACCTTCATTTTTTGTTTCAAGGATCATATTTTCACATAGCAAAACTTGTGAATAATAGAATGTGTTATATCTGAATGTTAAGAATAGATTCTGCCAAATAAGGCCAATGGATGGGAGGGGGTGGGGCAGGGAAAACTATTAATCGTTTGTATTTTCTACTTATTTATGACTGCAGAAAGATTGATTTTTTTTTCTAATTCACTTTGTAGAATTGTGTGGCCTATTTTATCCATTCTTTGTAATGAAGAAGTTAAATATTCAGTATTGTGACTAACTTGTGGGTTAACTGGTTTGGATATGGGGTGGGTGGGGATATTCTTTATTCAAAGAAATCATTGTATTTCCCCCAAAAAGGGGGTGGGGACTGGGAGGAACATTAGAGTACAACAGTTAATTGTCATGGAAGTATGGCTTGTTTTCTAAACTGCTCTAGATGTGTATAAGGAAAAAAAAAGGTTATAGCAGCATTAAATGGGCATTTGCTATTCAAAACAGTTGGACATACCTGTGTTTGAACCAGCCATTTCAGGCTTGTTTCCAACCAAGGCAGGCTCTTTAGATGTCTGGAAATGTTTCCTTCTCTTAGTCCAATCTTTCAAGCTGTCAACATTCTCATAAGTAACTATAGCACTAATGGAAAGTATGGTTCAATAATTGCATAACTAATTCACATTTCATAGTATATTGTCTTTAGACATTTGTACTTGATTATAATGAAGCTAAACTTACTAGGCAGGGTAAGTATCAGCCCAGCTGAAAACCTAGTGGAAATAAATTATTTCATCACTAACTGTTGAATGGCCATAGAAGCAGGAATAGAGATATGATGAGAAGAGGAAGAACTGGAGGACAGGTGGTTTCTAATACAGGAAAACCTAAAATTCTGGCAGGCTTCATTTTTTTTCTTTTGTGTTCATTAAATCTTCCCGGATTTACACAGAAGTAAAGTACTAGGACAATAAGTGAAACCTGCTTCTGAGACAAAATGTAAATACTAGTGTTATAAAAGGAAAGTTTGGAGAAACTAGAAACATTTTGAAATTTATGACTGACAAGTCAGCTATCCAGAGTCATTTGATGTGGACTGGCTTAATCAATAAATAGATAAAACAGTGGTCATAGCTTGCTTTAGCTAAGAGGGCATAAGACCAGATTTTTTTTTAGTTAACACAGCCACTCTTACTCCATAAACTTTTTATATGCACAATTGCTACAGATATTGGCCAAAAATAAACCAAAAGTGATGGTCTACTGAAAAACAATCATAATCCCCCAGAGGCACAATTTTTAATTGAATGTTTATAGCAATCAATTCAAAATTGAAACTCAACTTTTTGAAGTTTTTGTTAATGTATCCTAAGCTGAAGTGTCTTCCCTTGCTGGAAAGCAAATCAGGAACATCAGGAGCCCATTCAACACTCTTGACCAAATATCTAGTTGAGTCATCAATCTCTCTACTCCCCTAAATTTGCCTGTACTATAACCACTGAGAGAATTCAAAGTCTTGCACGTAGTATTAAGTATTCTTGATAAACCTAAAGGACAGCTTTTGCAGGTCTATAGTGGTCTACCAAAAAGGATTATACTCTTAATGCTAATCACTTGGCAGGGAAAATTTAATTTTAGACAATCGCACATAACGTTCTTACAGTTCCATCTTTGGCATTAGTATATTCCCTCTGCCCATGTCCAGTTCTGTATCCTGTTTAAAAGGAATAGCAGCCTGCCTAATCTGCATTTCATTTAAGCTAAATTACTCCGATTCTGCTATGCAGGAGAGGTGGGAAAAGAAAAATGCAATACGCATGCTCTTTTCAGGAAAGAAAATAAGGCCATGCACTTTATGAATGTAATATTCTTCTGAGACATATATTTCTATCTGTAGAATTAGATCAGAAACTTAGCTTCACACAATTGGATCCAAACCTTTGGAAGAGAATCAGTATTTTTCTACCAAAAAATGTGGCAAAAGGAAAATAATACATTATCTAAAAACAATAGAAGTTGACATTCGCAGATTTCAAAATACACACTCTGCAGGTTTGGCCAAAGAGAATACTTGTTCCAGAGATCTACAGGCTCATTCTAAACATGTACTTGCAAATAAGCCATACCATGTTCAGTGGAACTTCCTTTCTAGTGACTATGCTTAGGGCTAGAGCCCTAATCTTGCAGTTTGTGGCTGGGCTCAGGGAACATACAGAAGATGTCTAACCCACATTTGCTGAATCCTGGTCATTTCAGAAGCCGTGTGGACTAAAATAGCTGCCTTTCTGAACATCCTGTTCTAGACTGCATAGTTAACAAGCTCTCTTGGGAGCCGAGAACTAGATTGCATAGTTAACAAGCTGTCTTGGGAGAAGAAAGAGGACTAAAAAGCTCCCAAATGGCCCACTAATGATTCGCAACAGGCATTACACAGCAACAAGCAGACAGTGACACTGTAGCCAAATCAGTGGCTGTGACATTTGCTAGGAATGGAGAGAGTTGGATTGTAAGTAACCAAATGGTAGCCTGAGATTGTTCACTAATGTCTCTCCCCACCGGACCTCAACTTGTCAGTGCAGTACTCTGACAAATTCACTGTTGTAATAGAACGTTCTTGTGTCATTACTGTAGTTGTGCTGTTGCAATCATGAAAGGAATGCCACTCCAGAGGTTTTATGGTTATAAAATAAGGCAGACATCTTTATTTCTACTGAAAATGTTGGTGTGCATTTTTAATTCTGTAAATCCACACTTATTACTAATGAGTAGCTATGTGGATTAAGAGGACACTATCCTCTTTTTAAAAATAATTTTTAGAATAATTTTTTTAAAAAGACGTTTTAAAACTGTCATCATTGTTCCAGAAAGGAATATTTATATAGGAGTAAGAATTTGGCTTGTATTCAGCCCTGAAAATTTGGTGGTTTTTTTTGGTATATGTACACAGTAAATGTTTGTATTTTGCAGTTTTATCCGTTTTGCTTTTTAGATAAATGAAATGGGTATCAATATTTTAAAGTCATTTTGCTTTTCTAAGATGAGTTTGTAATCATTGCAAATAAACAATAAAAATCTTTCATGTATAAAGTGAACAAATCATTCTTGTGGGCTTTTTTCTCTCCAAACTTTAATTTTATTCAGTATTTTATGTGTTGTGTTAATTTATTATGTTGAGCTGTACCTGTCTGATTTATTACAGAGGACATAGCACAGCTGGTAAGTAAAATAAATAAATAAATAAATAAATAGCCATTTTCTCTAAATGAACTACCTCTTACCAGCACTTGTGAAAATTGACATTGAGCAAAGGAAGTGTTCCCATCTGATTTTTGCATGACTGTGATTCAGAAGAGGAATTACTAATTCATTGTGCTATGTGTTCTAAAAAAAAGGGGCATTGCAAGAAGACATGTGAGATTGTTTCAATTTCCTTGAGAGGACACAGTCCAGGGTCATTCTTACATGGAATATTTTGACATTTTCTCCAAGGGAGATAAAAATTGTATCGGGCAAGGTTAAGGGCTCTCCTTCAAGATGGACAAAGGATGTTGGCTAGTATTTTATCAGAATCAGTTTAGTCTAGTGGTGAAGGCACCAAGCTAAAAACCAGGAGACTGTGAGTTCTAGTCCCACCTTACCCATGAAAGCCAGCTAGGTGACCTTGGGCCAGCCATTCTGTCTCAGCCCAACTCCCTCACAAGGTGGTTATTGTGTGGCAAATAGGAGAAAGAAGGTAGATAAAACTCACTGCCTTGAATTATTTGTGAAAAATAATAAAGGCAGGAAATCATACATACATACATACCTACATACATACGTACATACATACATACAGTCTCCCAGATACCCATGGTTATCAAGTAGACATTTTGAGCAAATCCTCTTGAATGCTTTAACTAAGCTTTTCCTGATCCAAAGGGGATCAAGTTGTGAACAGAAGAACCATAATAAGTAGACCAGCTAGGATTCCTTCCACGTGGATAAGAATTCATCCAAGATGAAGGCGGCCATGGTATTACTAGGAAAGGGTAATTTCATTGTATAATTCTCCAAGAGAGAGCCCTCCCCTGCCTTAATAGGTAGCACTTGATGGCTACCCAAGGGCCAGACCTCTGAATAATACCTGCCTAAAAAAGGCTCAAAGATGTTAGACAAAGGACTGTACGTTAGAAGCAATATTTTTTAACATTAACTGGAAGTAAGAACTCAGTGTACAAGTGTCTACTGTCAGCCTCACAGTTACTGTAAAATTAACGTAATAGCAAATTTGAGTTCTGGTGATTTCATAAAGACATTTCTGTAGTTATTTGTAAATGTAAAGTCATATAGCAAAGTAAGAATCATCACCATGATCAAGTTGGGCACAAGAGGCACAATTTTTCCAGAATGTCAATAGGAGAATGTAGAACATGTCTAATGTTGCCATCTTACAAATACTTCCTTGGAGGAAAGGCATTATCAGTAAGACAAGATATCTTACTTGTTTCATTTGCTTATATTATAAATCCTTTGGCTCTCATAATGATCATAAAGCTAGAGCTACCTTTGTGGAAATAGATGTAAACCCTACAGATCAGTCATTATGATAAGTTAACTTTCTAAAAAAAACATACATTATAATTTATTTTGCTTTATTTAATTTAAAAAAAATCTAAGGAATTGTAATACCATTTAAATACACAGATTTACAAATATGTCCAAAACAGGACTAAAATATTCTTTGAATATTGTGCTTTCATAGATACATAAGAAAATTAGCATATAAAAATACTTTGTACAGGAATACACTCTAATATATGGATAAAAATACACATTTAATGCATTTCATTTTTATATCATTCAAAATGCATAGGAAGGGATACAAGGACCATTTTTAAAGCCTTATTAAAAGTCTTCATTAAAAACCTAATTGAAGCCACAGGGAGCTTCTGCCATTATGAGAATATTGCATATAAAAACCCCATTTTCCACACATCCATCAATATTTTTTTTGTTTCTTTTATGGCACATTATCTAGGTTATGGCAGCAATGGTATGGAATATTGCATACTTTGAGAAGAGAGAATGGCTACAGCTAGAGACAGCCCAATAAGACTCATGCACATCTTGATAAGAAAGTCACAGAGAGAGAGAGCAGTGCTGTGAAATAGCAAAACAAGATATATATGCTCACAGCTTGGGCTGGGTTCAGACCAGAAACCACTTTGGATCAGTGGACTCATCTAACGGATGTTTCCAATCTTGACAAAAACATGGTATCTCGATATGGATCAAAACAGTAGAAAATGATATCAAAATTAAAACTAGAAATTAGAAAGGAAGAGAGGAACCAGTTTTCCCATTCAATGAACTAAATTCCCAAGTAAAGGTCAATTTAAGTAATCACAATAAAGAGTGGTTCCAGAACCCACTAGTGGACTGGCCAGGGAGAAACCATACATAAATCCTGGCATTTTCCCCTTTTGAAGTGAAGAAATCATGGCTTCTTTTGAAATTGTTAACTGTAGGCAGATAATTGAAAGAATGTGAATATCACACACAGCAGCGCTACAAGAGGATTTGACTCAGAGGCTGATGCAAAGTCCTGGTTTACAAAGGCTTCATGCTCACAAGTCATAGAAGAAGAAAAAAGGTAATTGTAGAAAAACACAGGGATGCTGCTACTGATAGGTTACAACAAAGTGTCAAGCATCATCATGGGATTAAACAAATGTACACATTGCAATGGTGCAATCCACAGAGGATGTACTTGGAGGTACAATATCAATCTAGAGACACTGTCTCATGCTACGGAATAACCGAGGTTCCTTCCACCACTACCATCACACAGATCATTAAGGGGGAGAAGACATTGATGCAAGTGACTTATGTTCAGCTGCCCACTCATAACTGTACAGAGAGGACATCTGGGAACAATTTTGGGGCTCTGTTTGTGCTCAAAAATAAATAGCTGGTCCAAGAGGCTTTATGTTCCCCGTGCAATACTATACAATAAGTGCTTTCAAGAAATGGTGGATGGAGAGTAAGAAACTCAGTAAAAAAAAAAAAATTAAGCTGGACAATATTTTAAAGGTGAAACATATTTCTGCTACCACCCAAAGAATAAATTATGAAGGATTTTGAAGGTGAAAAGTATTTCTGGTATCTCCCAAAGAATAAATTATGGGTGGGGAAGGTATTTGTCAGAGCTTCATCTTCTTGATGAACAGGTTGCCTTTTAAATTAAATCCAAAAGTAGAATGTGCACTTAGTGTCAAAGGGATGCCTGATAGTGATCTGTGAGAATGTGCAGGGGAACTGGAGAAGGGGCTCAAGGAGTGTTGTAGGGATGTTTTTCAGAAAAAAAGGGGGAATCCATTTTAAGATTGATTAAACAAAACAAACAAAAACAGCACCATGTATCCAAGTCCTTAAAGACTGGGGAAGAGCTTGTGCTCTATTACCCATGCAGTGGAAACACTCATATGATGAGTAAGGGTGTTCTCCTGTGGGTGAATTATTCTGGGTGTTGCTATTAGCAACTGGCTCCATCCCTGACTAGTTCACTCCATCTCGGCTTGAACCTTCAAAACCAAGCTGTGTTGGCTTCAAAATGTGATTGGTTGGGGGAGAGGAAACATCTCTTCACAGCAACTGACATTACGCAGATTAAGCATAAATACGAGTGCAAAAGAAAACAAATGAACGACAAGCAAAACAAAAAACCCTCACACACCACACAACAGACACCCATTAATTCCTTTGCTCCCACAGAACCTTGAGAAGAGCAGACCACCAAACCTAGCCGTCCTTCAGAGTGTCTGTGCGCTTGTCTTCACCTCCCCTCCAACCGACTGCTGGTCTGGAAAGCTTCTTGGCTCCTGTAGGCAAGTATTGGCAATGAAAGCCAGGGGGTTTCGACTGATTACAAGGTCCAACTTATTTCCTGCCTCAGATATCAGAGGAACAGCCAGAGAACAATCAAAGTCCCTTGTACGGATGCAATTCACCTGAAAGAATGGAAAAGCCATGGTGAGAGAAGAGGAAAAAGAAGGAAAACATGGAGAGATGGAGACAAAATGAAGCATCTGCTTCTTTGCAAAAATAACCTTGCGGGCAGCCAAGGTAGCCTGCCACGTACAGGTAGTCCTCGATTTATGACCACAATTGGGACAGGAGTTTCCATTGCTAAGCAAGGTGGTTGTGAAGTGAGTTGCACTCGATTTTACATCCTTTTTTTTTTTGCCACAGTCATTAAACAAATCATTGTGATTGTTAAGTGAATGACATGGTTGTTAAGAAAATCTGGCTTCCCCCATTGACTTCGCTTGTCAGAAATCATCTGGGAAAGTCGCAAATGGTGATTGTGTGACCCTGGGACATTGTAACCATTGTAAATACATGTTGGTTGCCAAGCTCCCAAAATTTAATCACATGACCTTGGGGATGCTGCAATGGTCATAAGTGCAAGGACTGGTTGTAAGTCACTTTTTTCAGCTTTGTCATAGCTTTAAACGGTTGCTTAATGAACGGTGTTAGGTCAAGGACTACCCTTATATTACCCAGCCCAAGCCAAATCATACTCTGCTGTATTTCAAAACTGAAGAAAAATACCTATTTCCTTGGGGGGTGGGGGACATATAAGGATGTGAAATGTTGCATTCTTGCAGTCCCCTTAACCTCCAGACAAGAGTTCAGAGTCAAACATGAATTCTATCACATCCCTTATCAAGTAGCCTCACTCACTTTTCAGCTATGAAATGCTGACCTGTACATTTGCAACCCAAGAGAGAAGGGGACTATTTACCGTAAATGTTGAGCATTTTGAGTTTTTCCCCTTGGAGACCTTTTTCTCCCTTTTACTTTCTCTATGACAAGGCACCACAAAAGGCAATTCTGACATGAACAATATGGATGATCACTAATAGTGGCGGTAACCCTTTTGCAGTGCTACAGGAACAACCACCACAAACAACTAACAGCAATAACTGAAGCACAAGAGCAGGAAAACTGTACCAACTGCCTCTTTCAATATTTTAGGAGGAATGGCTGAGAAACAAATGTACTTAATCCTAAGAGGCTGGCGTGCCGGAGGCCTTCCCTCTTTGGAATATCTAAGCAGGGTTGGGAAAAGATCCTTTGGCCCATCATGCCAGCGGGTGGCTGCCCTTCATTAGGGTGGCCTAATATTCTTGAGGGGGATGCCCTTCTAAAAAAATGGCAGGCCTTTCAGGGCTATGGGGTTGCAGCTAGTTATGTTGTGACATCACTGCAAGGAGTGTGGTTAGAGTTGGATTTTTGGGGAGGGGTTCTAAAAGTGAATCTCCTTCTAAATTCTAAATTCTCCCTAAAAGTGAATTTCAAGAGCAGGCCTGGAAATTTTGTCCCCTTGAGGCATGTGCCTCAAGGACAACTGTGTGGCCCATGGGTTGCGCTCACCAGCTATTAGCACTTCTGCATATAGAGTAACTCCTGGAAGTTTTCTTATGTTCCATTTTGATTCCTGAACTGCCGTGTTTGATTGTAAAGCTTAAACAAAAGAAAAAAAGAGTCTTGGGAGACTGAAAACCAGACTATCTTTAGCAAGAAGCAGGCATCGGGCCTACATTCAGCGGCAACAGTGGAGAAACTATGGATATAAGGATAGGCAAATAAGATGGCAAAATGCATCTAATGGAAGAGACTTTCCCTGTCGCTAATATTTCTGAAAGGGAAATAATGGCATTTTTTGTTTCCTACTAAATGTTTCATAATAAACAGATTTCTAAGGAAAAAAAAGAGGTTGACAGAACTGGCTTTTAAAGAACTATGTCTCAGACTGAAGATCAATATACTTTCCAATTTAAAATTTAATTCCTGGGTACTGGACAAAGGGTTTCCTATCTTCCCAGTGACTAAATAATAATGGAAAATGTTTTTCCCTTGCAGGTAGGGAAAAGATGTCAGAGAAAGGAGAGAGGCTAACAGACAGAAAATAAAAAAAAAACAATGGCCTCCTTCATCTTGTCTAGCAAAGTTTTGAATCAGGGTAGTCTTCGATTTACAACAGTTCATTTAGTGCCCATTCAAAGATACAATAGCACTGAAAAAAGTGACTTATGACTGTTTTCACACTTACGACCAATGCAGCATCCCCATGGTCCACATGATCAAAATTCAGACGCTTGGCAACTGGTTCATATTTATGACGGATGCAGCATCCCAAGGTCACGTGATCCCTTTTGCGACCTTCTGACAAGCAAAGTCAATGGGGAAACCAGATTCACTTAACTACCATGTTACTAGAGCCGTGGTAGCGCAGTGGTTAGAGTGCAGTATTTCAGGCTAACTCTGCCGACTGCCAGCAGTTTGATTCTCACCAGCTCAAGATTGACTCAGACTTTCATCCTTCCATGGTCAGTAAAATGAGGACCCAGATTGTTAGGGGCAATATGATGACTCTGTAATCCGCTTAGAGAGGGCTGTGAAGCGGTATATAAATCTAAGTGCTATTGCTATTAACTTAACAACTGCAATGATTCACTTAACAACTGTGGCAAGAAAGGTCATAAAATGGGGCAAAACTCTCTTAACAATTGTCTCAGCAACATAAATTTTGGGCTCAATTGTGGTCGTAAGTCGAGGACTACCAGTAACTCATTTCTGAGATAATCAAGAAGTGTAGAAAAGAAAGCTGGCTACTCCCTTTATGTGCTTTCCCCTTCTTGCTGGTTTAAAAACAAATTCCTTCCTGTGGTAAACAACAAGGTGAGGGAAAGTTTTTCTTTGGGGCTAAGGCTGAGGGGAAAAGAAATTAGCTACAATCATGACCTTGTTTCGCTACTCCCTTCACCAGCTGTTTTTTAATTTCTTCTGTGCCCGAAGGGAAAGCCATCTGTCTTTCCAATCTTCCATCCCCCAGACAAATCACAGAGATTTGTTGCTTTTTAAGATGAATTTTGTTTTAATTGGAATGTTTTTATTGCCTACTTCCATTTCCGTTTGCTTTTATGGTTGCTTGTTTATCTAATTGCCTTTATTGAAGATTGCTTGTTCTTTCTTTTTGTTTATTGCACTGGGCTCCTTTGGGAGGAACGATGGAGAAGACGACAATGACGAGCAAAAAAATTATTAAAAATAACTAAGTGGCTTTTCTCAGCATGACGACGGGGTGGTGGAGAAGGGACAGAGTTATGGAGCAAAAGTTTAGCTGAATGCTAGTGCTCTAGAATTGAAGGCCAGATTTGTCCCCAAAGGTGCTTTTTCAGGAGGCAACTGGACTTTCTTGTTTTTTTTCTTTTGAAGACGTTTTGCTTCTCATCCAAGAAGCTTCTTCAGCTCTCAGAAAAGCACCTTTGGGACAACCATGACCTGGATGACTGAGAATCTCTACAGAAGGCCAGATTTAAGAACACAGACATAATTTTAAATGAGTGACACAAACACAGCTGCCTTACAGCTGAAATTACACAATGTGAAGAAAGAGGGAAGGTAAGCATGTTTCAGGTAGGATATCTCAATAATCACAGGTAGCCAATGACTTTTAGATCATACACATCTAACAACTCTTTAAGAAACCATTTTTCTTCCCCCATCCCTTGTGATTGATTACCTGGAGGACTCTGTCATAAGGCTTGAGTCCACACTGGTCAGCTGGCCCACCTGGACGGATCATATTCACATAGACACCCTTTTCTAGCAAGCCATCGGAGACACTGAATCCAAAGTCTTCAGTTTCAGGATCCTTGTAAACTGTCATCTATAGGAAAAGGCAACTTTAATTGGGATGATGGAAAAATTGAAGTTGGGTGTACAAGAGGGAGATTAGACAAGAGGGAGAGTGACATTATAAAATATTCAACAACTTCGTTGTCCCAAAGGTGCTTTTTCAAAAGGCAACTGGACTTTGTTTTTCTTTGAAGATGTTTCGCTTCTCATCCAAGAAGCTTCTTCAGTTCTCCTAAGTGTCTTCAAGGGAAAAAAAGGAAAACAAAGTCCAGTTGCCTTTTGCAAAAGCACCTATGGAACAACCATAACCTGGATGACTGAGAATCTCCATAGACATTCAACAACATGGGCAATATGAAGTGTCCATAGTACCACTCTAGTTTATTTTTTAGACCCTGAAGACTTGAATTCAAAACCTTACTCCATGGGATAACTTACTCTTTCTCAACCTGAACTATTTAATCAGCTTGTTAAAAAAAAAAAATTAGAGGTGCGAGATGCCTTACCAAGGTTTGCTGCTTTCTTTTCCTTCAAGGAAAATCAGATTGCGGGTAAATAA
Organism: Thermophis baileyi; assembly: GCA_003457575.1. Taxonomy (NCBI): domain Eukaryota; kingdom Metazoa; phylum Chordata; class Lepidosauria; order Squamata; family Dipsadidae; genus Thermophis; species Thermophis baileyi. The sequence continues at coordinate 3,535,945 of QLTV01000597.1, read as the reverse complement.
GGACTGTAAACTTGTTATATTGCAGGAGCATTTTTAATTTTGAATTGAATCACCCATAGATTTGTGCCCATGAACCCAGATAATACAACTTTTATCCCGCTCCAGAAATGTGACACTGCTTTATTTAGAACGATCATGAAGCCAATAGAAACCATGTTTCCTAGATGGATAGAAGACACTTATGTGCAGGAACCTCAGTCATCTACATGTCAATAAAAATAATAAAGGTGTATAAAGGTAATTAAACTCCTGTATTCACTTAGCTTGAGCATTTCACAACTACCCAGTATTATCCTTGAAAGCTTTGCTGACTAGGCATTCAGCCACCCAACCCCATCCGCTTATTGCAGGTACTTCAAAACTGCATCATGCAGTAACTACACAAGTCAGTCTGAAAGATGCAAAGTCTGTGATTGGCTTTGGGTCATTAAGAGTGGATCATATTTGACTGTATTATCACTAATTATCCTCAATGCTGAGGTCTCCAATGTGCTCCGGACACCAATCATTTCCTTATCCACTCACCTTTTAACATTCGTTAGATCCCTTATTTATTTTTGTTAATGGGAGGCTGATATATTTCAAAACAAGGTACTGATATCATAATTATTCTAAGAATTCCTTTGGTTCCATATGCATTCTTTTTTTTTTTTTTAAAGGAAGGAGTTCACCACAACCCAGTGCATTACGGTATTTGTGTTGCGTTTTTAATCTCAAAAGACAAATTGAGCTGGGAAAAAAGGAGAGGACACCTCTGAGAGGGGAGAAGGAGAAAGATCAGAGTTGTAGTAAAGAGCATCCTCACCAGTTCGTCTTATTTGGTAAATGGGTCCCAACATGAGAGCCATGTTAATGGTCAAGCTACCTCAGGGACAGGCCTGGTGTGTTCCAAATTCCAAAAGTGCTCTTTGTTCCTTAAAAAACTGAAAAGTGGACAATCCTTTGGGGTCAAAATTGGTATCATTAGCCATGCCGTGTTCAAGTTTCAAGAATGGGGAACCTTGATAAGATTCTGTCAGATGATCTTCCTCTGTGCATTGGAATGGCCTGTCCTCTTCAGATGATCTCCTTCTACCTGCCACAATGTACCCCCAAATGATACATATTGGGAATTTTAACCCCAAAACAATTCATCCCGAAGCTAAAAAGAGAATTTGGCTATGGAAAAAGGTAAAGAAGCAATCAGAAATTTAGATACAACCAAAAGAGAGTTATTAGTTAGGCTAAGTATTTGGGTAACTCTATGGTGGAGATGAGGAAAGGCTTAGGTGAGATTAAAAAGAAGGCAAGAAAGGAGACAGATTTCTAATTAGGGAAACAAAAGAGAATGAAAAGTACACATCGCCTTGGGTCAAAGGAGCAGGAGAAAGCTGTTTGATGGTCAGACAGGAAACAGAATGAGAGAAGGAAGTAAGGTTAAAACATGCTACTGTTTTCAAAACTTGAGTATAGGTTGAGTTAGGGTGAATGGTCTTTTGTAACAGGGATGCAGAGTTTTTTCGGATTGGAATGCCAGAGTTGGACAAGTTAACGATCAATACTCACTGGGTGAAATCACTTGGGTTTTAGCCAACACACTGAAATGTATGAAAAGACTGGAAAAAGGTTATGACAGAGCGGGTATTTGATGGCCAGCTGAGGCCATAAAAGTTTCCTTACCTGCCTCTTCTCTCCTTCCAACCCTCTTATAAGGCACTAAGCTTGGTGGCAGCAATGAAACCATCTTGCTGAAGAAGAGACATATATTTTGAGAACTGCCTGGTTGAAGGAACTCTCAGGGCAGAAAATAAAAATATAACTACCTACTATGTAAAGTGCTTTTTTTTAAAAGGAAAAATAAAGTTGTTCAAAAGAGTTATGATTTTATTTACTTCACAAAGGCATTTAGTACAAAAAATGTAGAATTCATACTATTAATCAAAACAGCATATATCTATATTGCAATCAGGTATGCTAATGGGAGCCCTAAATATTACAGCCTTAAAGTTGCCATTTTTCCATTTAGTGAATAGCTGTGTTTCTCTTGAATCAGGGGTATATTCCCAAAGACTTCAATTAAAATTAATTTCAGGAAGGCAGAGGCAAGAATTCCTTTAGAAGTCAGAGGTTTGGATGGCAAAAGAAAGAATTCAAGACCTGCTTTCAAAATATTGGATTAAACATCCAGGTAATAAGCTAGTTAATTTCTTAGAGCCTATCCATATATTAAATTAAAAGCAATTATCAAAAGTCAACACAAATTTGTCAAGAGCAAGTCTTGCTATACCATTTTTTTTCATCAATTACCTTTCTAAATAGATTGAGGAAATGATGTAGATGTACTATATACCAGTTTTGCAGAGCATTTGAAAAAGTAATCCATTACATTTTTATTAGCAAACTAGCTAAGTGTGGGTTAGGTGGACAGGACAATTGGCTTTTAAGTATATGGCGATTACCTTTTGACACTTGACTCAAAAATTCATTAAGTGTTCCTCATCAAATTGATGTCAAATGGGATTCATTCCTAGGCCTTGTACTATGCCAGGGAGGTAGGGAGGTGTGAATATGTATTTTATTTTATTTTATTTTATTGTACTGTATTGTATTGTATTTTATTTCATTTTTCAGAATGGATTGTTGAAGAGATAGAGGGGACGCTTAAGGAATGCTTGTTACCAAATTACCAGATGACACCTAATTTGTAGGATAGCTAATATGATATCTTAGAAGATAGGAAAAAGCACTTGATGCTAGAGAAGAGGCTAAAACTAACAAAATGAAATTAGAGGAAAAAATGCAACATTCATTACTCTAAAGAGAAATCAAATGCATAAGTAGCAGGATGGAGAATATCTAGCTTGATAACAGCACATTAAAAAAATACCAGAATAATGGATGATTGAAAATGGAATAAATAGCAGCAGTGTGATGTGGCTGACAAAAAGAGAAATTCAATTTTAAACGTTACAGAAGTTCAATTTCCAAATTGCGAGAATTGCTCCACTTTATCCTCCTTTAGTCCAATCTCACCTCCAACAATGTCTTCTCCTGGGCCCAGCATTTAAGAAGGATTCAGAGAAACTGGTAGTTTATAGAAGGGCAATGAAGATGATCAGAGGGCTAAGAATAATATTCTTTGAATAAAGAGTGAAGGAATTGGGGAATGTTTATCCAACTAGGAGTGATATAATACTATTATTTAAATATCTGAAAGAAGGACACACCAAAGTTGAGACTTGGATAATAGATCCAAGCTATAGGAAGATAATTTCTAACAGAACATTAGGGGTAAAAGTAGTAACAATGTGATGGTAGAAAAATAGGTGGCCTCCTATTCAGTTATATGTCTATAAGTGGAGGTTGATCAGCCTCTCATTGTGGATGCTTTGAGTTGAGCAAGGAGCTTTGACTCAAGGACCTAACTGGACACTTTTAACTTGATGATCCTAAACAAAATGCCAGGATTAGTCTCCACATTTACTGTAAATAAAACCACCCATATTTGATTGAATTTCTTAATTTCTCAATACAATATCATGACTCCTGCTGGGTTTTTACCCCTGAGAAAAACAACTGGAGAACTAAGAGGTCTGTAAAAGTGGCATAAGGCAGATTTCACATCTTGGAAGGCCCACTGAGACATATTCACTGAGGTAGTAAAATAAAAGCAAAGATGGGGGAATTAGGATTGTTTTCTAATAACTGTCCATACTAATAAAATACCACAAATTTGCTTGTTACACAGAGTATGGTTAGTTTTAGTTTTGAGAAGACAAAAAAGTAAATAAGAAAGGGAATGTTATCCAGTTTAAAACAAGTTGCCTCAGCTTGCTCTCAAATGAACCCTTGACTATGTAAATAGAGTGCTTGATTTTTAACTAAATCTTGAAATATTTCCAGTAACCAAAAATCTTGTGGGAAAGGCTGGCGCCAGAGTAAATATTCCCATGCAAGAGGTTAATGGTTTACATGTCATTAGATATCTCTGATAACCACAGAATTTGTATTTTGAGCCTTCAGTTTTTCAGAATGATAAACACCAGAAAAGGAAAACATCCTTGTGGGTCCAGTACAGGAATCCTCCCCCAGTCTCTGGCTGCCAGCAATAAAATGATATTTGGACAATTATGAAAGACATAGTAGACATTCTCTTGTCCCATTCCTTTGCTTTTTCAAAAGGCAACTGGACTTTGTTTTTCCTTGAAGATGTTTTGCTTCTCATCCAAGAAGCTTCTTTCGGTTCTGACTGAAAGGTGGAGAATGGAAGGATTTATATTCCTTGCAGTTATCTGGTCATTAGCACTCTTTCTGAGAGAAGAACTGAAGAAGCTTTTTGGATGAGAAGCAAAACGTCTTCAAGGAAAAAACAAAGTCCAGTTGCCGTTTGAAAAAGCACCTTTGGGACAACCATGACCTGGATGTCTGAGAATCTCCATAGACACTTAGACATTCCATGCCAGGCATGTGGGGAACTCCATTCTTTTGATACTAGTGGCACATAAAAGCTGCTTCTCTTGTCACTGGAGACTGCCTTATACTTGGTCAGTAGTGACTTTTTATGGTTTTACACAGCTTCTCTGGAGATGGAGGGACTAACCTTAGCACTTCTCATTGAGATGTTACCTAAGTCAGTGTTGTTCTAAGGAATTGGGAGGAGAGGCTAAATCCTCACAGGAGGACACTTGATGCTATGGGTTCAATGGAATGCTCCACTTCCTACTATTTGGTGCTCAAACACAGTGAAGCAGTCAGTGAACCAACCACTGTATTTTCTTTAACTGTTTTTTTTTAAAGTAAAATAAAATACAAGGGTCATGAGAGATTATCCCACAGATGCCAAACTTACTATGAAACCATTATTCAGCATGCGCATATGCAAGCACACACACCTTATGCAGCTCAAGAGGAGTTGGAGACATGATTTCTTGAATCTCATCCTTTATTGTCTTTATCTCCAAATTCTTGTCATTCTTAGTAGGGGTCACATTGTTGTTGTCCTGCGCTTCACCTGAACTCTTGGGGTTGCTTTTCCTTGCTGGGCTCAGTCCTGACTGGTTCACAGAGTTCCTGGGCAATTTGCCCCCATCAAGGCTCAGATTATGTACACTGCCAGCCATGATGGATGCCTATAGGAGACAAAAAACAAAGAAAAACAATAGAATGGGATCAGCCATTACAAGAACAACAGTAAACAGCCCAATCAAAGAATCTCTAAGACCGTCCCCCCCTCCCCCACACAGACAAGAATATAAACTGACAGAAAACAGCACTCCTTACTAGCACTGATGATGTTACCTAGTTAGGATAATGAAATGTCTATAAGAAAATAAGCAAGCTCAGAGAGCACCAAGGACCCCTCATTTCAACCCTGACCTACAAATATTCTCCTTTATTGGTATTGCAAGAAACAAGAGAGTCTTCTGAATTTCATGTTGATATGAAAATGAAAACCTTCAGCACCGCAGATGTTAAATCCTGTCTTTCTCCAACAAATACCCAGAGCTCTGCTAAGGTAATCTCACATCTTGCCAACTCTTACATATACCTAGCATTCTCTCCTTCAAAAGAGAGGCAAGAAAACACTGGCAAACAAAGTTATTCCGAGACATTGTAGGACACAATGATCAATATGCTTCAGATGTGTTTGCTACCGAATGGCAATTTCTGTCCAAGCTTTGTCATGTATCCACGGGCTTCTGTGGCTATGAGAAATGTCCATTGGGACACACAGCCAATAGAATATTTGAAGACACACAGTATTGCAGTGTTCCAAGTCATGTTGCCCTGTGTGCGAAGTAGCTGTCCTTGGGTTTAGAAGGAATTTGATTGTTCCAAACAAGTCATGAGTCATCTTTTAAGTTGAAAAAGTATAGCAAATCCAGATTTTTCCTGGGCAATGTTATGCAAGGCATTTCAAGCAGCTTGACTACCAACCTTATAAAAGGTTATTTTGAATTTTGGGGCACATAGTCTATATTCTACAACCTATCTGATGGTTTGTTGCTTTCTTTATATCTGTGGCCCTTGATCTGTGGTCTGTGGACCACTGGTGAGTCCACCTGTTGGTCTGCTCTGCAGCTTCCCTTGTAATCTGCTCCAATCGGCTGGCTAGCAGTCCACTTGTTGCCTAAATCTTGTCTTCTTCCCACATTCACTGCTTATTATTATTATTATAATTATAATAAAAAAGCCTAAGAAAAGAATCAAAGGAAAGTCATAGTGAACTGTGTCACTATGAGGTAGACAAGAACTGCTTAGCAATAACAGAAAACCAGTTATTCTAAGGTCAACAAGTAACAGGAAGTGGTTTAGATGAGTACATGTCTGAAAATAACTGAACAGCAAATTCAATTGAAAAAGGAAACATGTACTCAGTGACAACGCTCATGAATAGTGTATGAAATGCTGAAGGAAGTAACAGCAGGGAGAATGGAGTCTTCAGCAGAAGACTTCTGATCCAGGTTGTCTACCCGCTGCACACCATCTTCCTTGACTCCACATCAAAGTCTGGCAGCCAAAGATGGGTTTCAGCAGGTTCTGACCAGTTCTGGAGAACCGGTAGCAGAAATTTTGAGTAGTTCGGAGAACCGGTAAATACCACCTCTGACTGGCCCCGCACCCATCTATTCTCTGCCTCCCGAGTCCCAGCTGATCGGGAGGGAATGGGGATTTTGCAGTATCCTTCCCCTGGAGTGGGGAGGGAATGGGGATTTTGCAGTATCCTTCCCCAGGAGTGGGGAGGGAATGGGGATTTTGCAGTATCCTTCCCCAGGGGATTTTGCAGTATCCTTCCCCAGGAGTGGGGAGGGAATGGGGATTTTGCAGTATCCTTCCCCAGGGGTGGGGAGGGAATGGGGATTTTGCAGTATCCTTCCCCAGGAGTAGGGAAGGAATGGGGATTTTGCAGTATCCTTCCCCTGCCACGCCCACCAAGCCATGCCCACAGAACCGGTAGTAAAAATTTTTTTGAAACCCACCACTGCTGGCAGCCTGGTTATGGGATGGGATGTATGTTTCTGTGCCTGAGTGGGGATTGATTATTAAAACTGCAGAAATAAACCAAATATTTTTGTTGCTTATTTCTTGCATCTCGTATCTAACTGTTGCCCCCTAAACTTTATGGCATTGGTCCCTAGGTGCAACTGCCCTTGTATCTTGATGTGGAAAGAAAGAAGGCTTAGCACAGTCTCCTGGAATTCTCTCACTATTGTCAGCTCCTTTGATGCCATGAGAATCTCCAGGGCAACCCTTCACAATTTCCATTAAGAGATTTCTCTCTGTGGAACCCACAGACTGTTGGCAGACACTCTATGGGGCATTTTTCTTAGTCCTACATGGAGTCCTTGAGACGGTATCACTAACAGGAAGGGTAGGAAATTGCAATATTGCCAACCTGCCTGCTTTTTACAAAGTGATGGATTAGTTCTGGTGTCTGCTGTTTCTAGTTTACACAAGCATTAAAAAAAAATGTTTGTAGGGTTCTTTGTTCCTGTTACTTATCATGCTGGACTTTAGTTAGTCATTTGCAAAGAGGGATTCATTTGAAAAAAACCAGTTCACTGAAGTGTTCAAGTGATAATAAATATAGCATTGTGAGTACTAAAATACGGGAAACTGACAATACGAATAAATCCTCAGAGCTGTTACAAATGTTAAGTCCACCTTGAGTTAAATGTAACTGTGATCTCACACAAGCAACACAAAACCAAATGTACAAATAGGAAATGCAGTGATGAAGATCCCAAATTGCAGTTTCATTGGGCTGGAGGGCATTTGGCCCCAATCTTTTGTGTTTATATGGCAAGTGGTGCATAAAGTAAATCAATGAGCAAATCAATACTTGGAGGGAGGTTGTTGTTGTTTTTTTTGGTTTTTTTTACAAAATTTAGTTTCAAGAAAACCCTTAAAAATAGAGGGGATAGGAAGATGTACCCAAAGACAGCCACAAGGCACCCATAATCATTATTTCATTTACTTAAAAAGGTCCCATGTTCCAAACAAGTCCCATGTTCTTCAAGCCAAAAAACATTGGGAAGGAATGTTGGTTTAATTGGCTGGTCCCTGCATTTTCTGAACATCCATTTAGTGGTCCACTTTAGCAGAAAGTGTGAGAAGGACTATTTTACTTTCAGAAACCAAGTGTACCCTGTAAGTCACTTGAGACCTTACTTTGAATGGAAACACAAAACTGGGCCACTACACAGAGTACAGGTAATCCTCGACATACGACCAGAATTGAACCCAAAATTTATGTTGCTAAGTGAGATAGTTGTTCAGTGAATTTAGCCCCATTTTTCAACCTTGCTTGCCATAGTTGTCAAGTGAATCACTGCAGTTGTTAAGTTAGTAACATGGTTAAGTGAATCGGGCTTCCCCACTGAGCTTGCTCATCAGGAGGTCACAGCAACCATCATAAATCTGAGTCAATTGCCAAGCGTCTGAATTTTGATCTCGTGACCATGGGGATGCTGCAATGGCCGTAAGTGGGGGAAACGGTCATAAGTGGCTTTTTTTCACTGCCATTGTAATTTTGAGCGGTCCTTAAATGAACTGCTGTAAATCGAGGACTACTGTACCTGTAAAGGTAGTACACATTGTTGGCCCCGCCTTTGCTCTCTGCGCTCTACACCACGGGTTGAGACACGCTCACAAGCACAGAGGGGAAAACGTGGTAGGCACGGCAAAGATAGTGGTGCTAGGCACGACTGCTTTCGAAGATTCATTACCTCAATCTCCCTCAAAAGTTCCGATTGGCCGCACGTTTCCAAGTCCTCCAAAGCTTCTCCAAAAACGCGCCAAAAATTATCCTCATGCGGTATCTCAAGGCCATTTTGGCGGGTGGGATATCTGTTGTAACGTAGGAACCAAAGATTGTCAGCACTCTTCTGGAGCAGGATGGAAGCTTCAAGGCTACAGCAAGTGGCTCGCCAGTAAAAGCAGAGATTTGGCAGAGTCTTCATATACAAAAGCAAACAACATGAATTTTTCAGGCAAGAAAGAGTCCAAATACAGAACCTCCATGCACTTTCACTAACGGGGCAAAAGTCCTTCAAAAGGAAGAATTAAACTGGAGTAGCAATGTCAAGTTCAAGAGGGTAAATTAAGAAGTGCCTGTAGGAAGATTGTAGGTTTAGGAAGACGTGTGGTTTTTTTTTTTTTTTGGTGAAATAGAGAAGTAAAAGAAAAAAAAGATGCATGATGGGTAAACCAGGAGCCTCAGAGACTGTTAGTACAAAGGCGGATGGGACAGAATTCAGATCTGAGACACAGAACACCTGAGAAGAGAGAGAAAAACACAGAGGGTAACGGACATGGTGAGAAAATGGTAAATACATCAGGTCTCTAGGGGAGCATATCATGTAAAAAAGATGTATATAAAAATGATTCTCTCTAGATTAGGCAAGCAATTAAATACAGGTAGTCCTTGACTTACGTCCACAGTTGAGCCCAAAATCTTTGTTACTAAGTGAGACAGTTGTTAAGTGAACTTTGCCCCATTTTACGACCTTTCTTGCCAGAGTGAATCACTGAAGTTATTTAGGTAGTAACAGGGTTGTTTACATTTACAATTGTTGATAAGTGAATCTGGTTTCCCCATTGACTTTGCTTTTCAGAAGATCGCCAAAAGGGATCGCATGACCCCGGGACACTGCAACCATCATAAATATGAGCCAGTTGCCAAACGTTTGAATTTTGATCATGTGACGATGGGGATGGTGCAATGGTCATAAGTGTGAAAAACTTTTTTCAGTGCCATTGTAACTTCAAACATCACTAAATGAACTGTTGTAAGTCGAGGACTGCCTGTAATTAGCATGACTTCATACAGAAGGCTGAGCAGGGCCTGTATGTAAAAACCACATAGGTTTCAATTCTTATGTTCATTGTTCAATATTTTTATTTCCAACAGTTTACAACTCAAAACTATGGTGAGAAGAATATTCTGGTAGAGCAGAAAGAGTTGTGCTTATTGTTATCCATCCCTCTTAAAAAAAAAAAAAGATGGGTAAATCAGCAACCCCCAGTCCAATCATCTGATTAAACTTTCCCATGTGCATTCTCACAGGTGTTTGGGCTGCAGCTCCCAGAATTCCTAGCCATCATGCTCAATGGCTGGTTGAGGAATTCTGGGAGTTGTAGTTAACAAAACCAGTTGACATCAGGTTGGAGGAGGGCAGAACAAACAAACAAACAAACAAACAAACAAACAAGACCTAACTAGGATATTAGAATAACCAAGAAGGGCTAAGAACTATCAAGGGCAAACAGCCCCATGGTTAGGCTAAGAAGTGTCAAGATACTCTGTTCTTTTGGGGACAAGGCCACTCCCAATATGTAAAAGAGCTACAGTAATTCCCCTCAGATTCAGTTACACTGTAATATACCAAAATATGCAGCTGGAACAGGCAGAGGTGGGTTCCTACCGGTTCGGACCGGCTCTATAGAACCATTAGTAATGTGGCGGCCTGGGTCGCTAGAACCGGCAGTGACCCAGGCCTGCCACGCTCCCAAGCCGGTTCTCTCGGCAGCGCCATAGGCACCGCCATCTTGTTTTTTGCTTCTGCGCATGCGCAGCTTTTTTTGTACTGCACGTGCATGCGCACCTGCGACCCGCCCATGCGGCGCGTCCCTGAGCGAACCAGCAGTAGGAAAATCCAGAACCCACCCCTGGGGAACAGGGCAAACAAACAGGATCAGATTTAATTCTTGAGGGCTTGAAAATTAAGCGGCAAAGTTCTTTCTTTGGGAAAGAAAGACGTTCTAGCCATCCCCAAATTGTATTGTAACGCTTTACTTTTTACTCTCTTCTTTCTAAGAGATAATTTCAAGTAGAAAGAGAGAAAGAAAGAAAGAAAGAAAGAAAGAAAGAAAGAGAGAGAGAGAAAGAAAGAAAGAAAGAAAAAAAGAAAGAAAGACAGAAAGAAAGAAAGAAAGAAAGAAAGAAAGAAAGAAAGAAAGAAAGAAAGAAAGAAAGAAAGACCCTACATTTAGGAGGAATTGTGCCAAAGAAAGCAGAATCTTTTCTGCAACCCTAATATTAGATGAACTGGTGCCAGGAAAAACAAGGAGCTTTGATTCACCCGGGTAAACAAACAATCTTTGCTTTAGTCAGTTTTCTAAGTCAGAGAACCAGACAGCAAGCCCTAGCATTCTTCCTCCAAGAAGCCCCACACCAGATTTAGGTGTCACTTCTTAGTTTTGAAAGGGAAAACAGGAATTACAAATGAACTAAAGTCATGAAATGGTTTTGGAAATCCATGCCAAGGGAATGATTATTGTTTTAATGGTTTCACACTACAAAAAACTGTGACACAAATAGACAGAATGTTGAACTGAGACTTTTTTTAAAAAAAAATTATGCCACTGCCTTTTGTTGTTCTTCTAACAGCCTCATCTCAATCTCTTTCTCCCATCACCCTCCAATCTTTAGTTATGGAGTTCTTTTGTCTCAGACTGCCTTTGTTGTCATGTCCATCCACCATGTTGGCGTTTCAGGATTCCACCTCAAAGATTTATGATCCAAACAATTTGAGGCCCTTTGGCTGAAGACCATTCTTAAATGGAGTGTCCCCGAGATATCAAACAAAACCAATTCTGTCTCCTTGGCAGCTTCAAGCAATTGAACCAAGAAAACTTGAAAACTGGACAAAAATAAAACTGGGTAAGGTAGTTTAAACTCGATTCTAGAAGTCTCTCTACTGTTGTAAATAGGGAGCACTGCAGTTGACAAGGATGACTGGAAGTTAGCTTTCAGTACGGGGACATTGCTTTGCACGTGTGGTTCTAATTACATTTTCCTTACACAAACAAACAAGCAGAAAATAGATAATTTTAGACATATAACCATGCAATCTGAATAATTTTCACATTGGGCCAATGATGTCACAAGATGTAGTCAGAAAAGCTAAGATGGAGGCCATGATAATGTGAGCAATGCTCCACCCATTTTTTCAGTGTGACACATACAACAACAACAACAACCAGGTGGAGCTTTAATCCCATTGTTGTGGCTGCCATCTTGTCTTTTTCAACCATACCTGGCAGACACCCTTGCAGCTGGCCGTTAAAATCTTGATGCTCCAAGATCAGATGTATAACACTGAATAACAAGAGTATCATTATCCAAGCAATACGCCAGAATGGAAACTGGAACATTGAAAGGAGGCCAAATGTTCATCAAGTGCATTTTATTCCACACAAACTGGAGTGAAGACAGGAGGGAGGTAAATGACAAAAGCAGCATTTGTCTCTTTTGGACATGCATTATTACACTGCATACACGTATGGGGAAAAAAGCTTGTATCATCATGATAAGATGCTGCTTTCATCATTTTGCCAAAACCAATGGATTCTGAGGATGCTTCTGCCTGCTGTTCCACTTGCAATCTCCATTGTGTTTACAAAACACAAATGCAAGCTTAGTTCTGTATAATATATTCCATTTTCAGAGAACTAGAAGTAGATCCACACACTTTAAAGATAAATTCACTGAACTGCTGATTATCATCTTGTGGAAGTAGAAACATTTATATTGATAGAAATCCATGAATGTAAGAATGTGATGACATTCTGATCGGCATGAACAATAGTGGCCCTATTTGGGAGGCATTATTCAGCTTCTTATAGTAATCGTTGACCTGCTTCACCCACAGGGATCATTAGACATCACCTTTGGGGGAAAAATGTCTTTGCGCAGCATTGTACATTTGAAAAAAGCCAATCTAGTTGGTGTGCAACTGTATTAATAAAATACATATGCTGTTAGGTGCCCCTAACAGCATATGTCTTCAAGGGCATACAGTATATGGAGGTTCTTGAACGTAGAATGCAGTCATTCCCTTGGAAGCAAATTTCCATCATTTCACGAGAACTACTGGATTCTGAATTGTTAATTCCTTCTCACTTAATTCATGCATTTCTGAAAACTCTGCAACCTGAAATGCATGGGCATTCCAAACCACAAATATGAATGTTTGATTAAGACAGGGATGTTTCATCCTCCTGCACAATTGCCATGTAGATATCACAACTTTTCATTGAGGTTTCCTATCAACTTTTAACTCAGCAAAGCCGCTACTTTTAAATGCTTTAATAATCATTTGTGCTGAGAGTGAGAATTAGAGTTTGGAGTAGAAGAGGCTCATTGAAAGTCTATTCCATTGCAATGAATCATTTCAATTACACTTAAAACAAGCATGCCTGAATGTTTGATTCTTGCAATAGATAACAATATGCATTCATTTCTCCCCTGTCCTTCCCCAAAAGAGCCGGACATACCTGCTCGGCTTCTCCCAGTCTTCCTCATTGAAACCGCCATGTGTAAAAGGATAGCTCTTCCTGGGGTCTCCAGGAGGGGTGCTGCTTTTCTGCCTGCTGGATCTCCATTCATGGGGATGAAGCGCAATGCCGACAGCCTGAGGCAAGTAGGTACCTACTGGAATTGGGGAAGCGGGGAAAGATGACAAGAAGAGGAAGGAGATTATTTGATTGCTATTGCTGAGAAAATTATACTGGATGAGAAGTCCATTGGTGTGTTTTCATTCATGGAACTGCTTCTTGTCAGCAAAACTGGGAATGAAGTGTGAGATTGACCTGAACAGTACAAAAAGCTCCTCTTGTCTATTAAAGATATGTTAATAGCACTTATAGCTCTTAGACTTATATAACACTTCATAGTGCTTTACAGCCCTCTCTAAGCGGTTTACAGAGTCAGCATATTGCCCCCAACAATCTGGGTCCTCATTTTTACCGACCTCAGAAGGATGGAAGGCTGAGTCAACCTTGAGCCTGGTGAGATTCGATCTGCCAAACTGCTGGCAGCCAGTGATCAGCAGAAGTAGCCTGCAGTACTGCACTCTAACCACTGCACCACCACGGCTCACCGCGGTTAAATATGCTGGACAGTTGTGAAAGTGAAGAAATGTTCCAGCCAAGTCACACACGACTTTCTCCAGCAAAGCAAGCAAGGGTAGTACCAATAGTAATAGGTGCCTTGGGTGCAGTCCCAAAACAACTGGAGCACCACTTGAACACCATAGGCATTGACAAATTTGCCACCAGTCAATTGCAGAAGGCGGCTTTACTTGGAACTGCTTCCATCCTGCGACGATATCTGTAACACCGTCAAACATCCAGATTGTTGTGGCTTGCCCAAGTCCCGCGCAGCTGCTCATGGATCCGGAAGACCAAGAACCGATCATGGGGTGGCAAGAGCAGTCTGTATCTCTGGCACCTGAGTCCGAGACTGAGGAGGACGCAGGGCCAGAGGACGATACTCAATCAGGGCCTTCTGCACCTTGTATTTTACCTGGCTGCTGTTTACACTTTCGGTGATATCAGTTGGACTAACTCCAGTCCGGGCTCTTGGCCAATTCCAGCAAGTGAGGAATTTAAGGACTTAATGATCTGTTTGTGTTTTTTTGTTTTTGAAATCCCGGCCAAAGTGTTCTGTGATTTGCAACAAGCACTTTGGGAGAAACCCTGAAATTAACTTATTACTAAGCATTTATTAGTGATAAAGCCTTCTTTATTTTGGACAACAGTGTGTGTGTGTCGTTTCCTGGGGGCTTGCCGCGCTGGGTCACAACACAGATTTTCCTATCCCAGGTCTCAGTAAGGACTCGATAGGTAAACAAAAATGCCAAACCCAGTCTGAACATCTGGCTGACTGTGCAATGATCAATAATAATAATAATAATCAGAAAGTGATATGAGTTGACTATAAAAATCCTGCTCTGCTAGTCAACAGACTTCCTGTATCAACTACTATTATTGACTTGTGGTAATCTTATATTACCTTAAAACCTTTTAATAACAGGATGGGAATCTGATCCTTTCACCACTAGACATACTGGTTGGGACTGGGCGGGGGGGGGAAGGGTCTACATCATACTTGCCTTAAAGGAGATGTGTCTTTTTCTGGGTTCATATGATAATCACCCAGTGTCAAAAAAATAAGTGAAGGAAGGAAGCATTAATGCTCACTTTAAAATGCTATCCATCCCTCAGTTCAATAACAATCTAGGATTATTCTAAAGGATCAGAAAGTGGTGGGAAAGGATGAAATAACTAGCTAGCCAACCAGACAATTTCCTATTTGTTCAAAACTTAAGTGAACTGATTTATGTAAGTATTCATCATTGCTAAAGAATGGATTTATTACTACCAGAAAGGTTTCAAGGAAAATTTCTAAGAATTGGAATGCAAAACAGGAAAAAAATGCCTGGATTTGGATGAATGAGAGACCAGAGACTCAAGATGATAATGAAAAAGCAGGGAAGGAAAGTAGAGGAAACACACACACAAAAAAGGATGCAAAATGATGATGAGGCAGAAAATGGCATTTTCAGCTGACTTGGCTAACAGGCTCCTCATTCTGCTACAACTCGAGATGGGGAGCATTCAGAAGCATGTGTTTTCTTCCCCTAGTGTATGTGTTGTCCATTTATTTGCTCATGACACCCAATTTCCCCCTGAAAAAGATGTTTAAGGCTGTTAAATTAATATTATAAAGTTGTTGACAGAGGGGTTTGTGGAGACGAGATTATTAAAAAAAGGTCAAAATGGTCACCATAATTATTCAACCACAGCTCTTTTATGCAATTACTCTAGCCACTCCTTTGCTCATGTCCACCAGGATTACAAGGCAACAAAATATGCTTCATATTCTTTTCCAGCAGTATTTCCAGAAAAATAATTCTATGAAGTAGGATGGTCAAATGCCTAGTGGGTTTCTATGGTTTGGAATGAACTTCTAACCTTCAGTTTTGGATCATTATATCCCATGTCCTAACCACATCATCCTGATCAGTTTTCTGTGGCAACTGGCTTGAAATGAGTGGAGGAATGCCATCCACAGCATTCCCAATACTTAGGATAGGGAGACTGCCAAAACAATTTGTTCATTCCATATGCAAACATCCGTAAACAAAGTGTATACCTTTGTAGAATGAATCATAGCATCCATGAAAACAAGAGAAATGTATAGAATGGAATAATAAAAAGGTCCAGATTGAATTTAATATTGTGATTTGCATGCCTCACCACTACATCCCCAATTGCAATAGTCAACAAAGAATTCTATATGCTAAAATTATTCTGACCAGGTAAAATAGGAAAAAAAAAAAAGAGAAAGAGAACATTTCTTATCTTCTTGTCAAAAAAAGAGAAAAAAAGAACAAGCCAATTGCAGAATGTACTGTGTCATGCATTCATCATGCCTTGTATTAATATATGTTTAGGTATGTATAACACACATCTCTCATTTTCATCATTCCCCCTCATCCCCCATCATTCCCATCTACCATGACATTGTCACGCTAGGTGGAAACTATGAGAATTGTAGCGCAATGAAGTTGGAGAGGGCCAGGTACAGAAGACTAACCTTTGAACGCATTCTAGTGAATGTATTACTTGTACATTTGTAAAGTAAATATTATCCTTTGTTGAGCAACTTATTGAAATACATCCCATTGGCCAAGGCCATAGAAGAGAGTGTACACTGCTGCACGTGCATTTTGTGTGAGACCAGCACAAGTTGTCACTCTTGTATAAACCCTATAAACTTAATATACTTCTTTCCATCATTACTGGGGCAAATGGTCACCATCTGTTGGAAATACAGGGAACTGATGTTTGTTTGGTATTTTGATGGTATTTTGGTATTTTGAAGGTTTTGAGAGACCTGACTTCATAATAGTGTCAGTAAGTACAGCAGGGATATAGTCAATCTAGTCGAACAGACACATTGTTTTTTGCAAGACCCTCAAAAATCCATAACATAGTTGTAGGATACAAATATCAGAAATGAATTACAATAAAGGCAGAGGTGGGCTGTGCCGGTTCAGACCGGTTCAGGCGAACCGGTAGTTCCAACCAGCGGCTGGGCCCACCCACCCGCCCTGGCGCCATCCCGTCCTATATAATCACCGTTTTTTTTGATGCCGCATGCTCACATTTTTGGTTTTGGGCAAACCGGTTGTTACAGTATGCGATGGCCACCTCTGAATAAAGGGTGTGTATTGACGCACATACTCACACAAAGGAACAGGAAGTTCAACTTACCTTGGCTTCCATAGCCTGTGTCAATACCCGAACCATCCCAGGATTCCATAGCACTATCCACACTAGGGATCGTGGTGGAATACACCTCGGAGAGCTTGCTAGTTTTCTGAGAATCAGTCAAATCATCCTCTAGGTCACTAACCTCAGTCATACTCCCAGATTTTTGAGGAAAAGTCCCTGGAATCCAAAGAACAATGCACATGGAGGCAGAAAATGTTAGTGATATTCCACAATTTGTTTGGTGTCTTTTATACTGTATGCTATTATGACAACGAACTAATGTGCATGAGTTTCACAGGATGTGGGCCTAATGCTACATCTCACAGATGACACAGGATGTTTCAGTATTGCAGTAAGGTCAAGGAGCTTTTCCTTTTTTCTTAACTTTTTTGGCCTCAACCTGTGTGCCATAATTGATAAGAAATGCACAAACAGCACTTGAAGTGAAATGTTAATACCACTTTATAATGCTTTGGTAAGGCCATACTTGGAATACTGCATCCAGTTTTGGTCGCCACAATGTAGAAAAGAGGAGACTCTGGAAAGAGTGCAGAGAAGAGCAATAAAGATGATTAGGGGACTGGAGGCTAAAACATATGAAGAACGGTTGCAGGAACTGGGTATGTCTAGTTTGATGAAAAGAAGGACTAGGGGAGACATGATAGCAGTGTTCCAATATCTCAGGGGTTGCAGGGGTTGCCACAGAGAAGAGGGAGTCAAACTATTCTCCAAAGCACCTGAGGGTAGAACAAGAAGCAATGGGTGGAAACTAATCAAGGAGAGAAGCAATTTAGAACTAAGGAGAAATTTCCTGACAGTTAGAACAATTAATCAGTGGAACAACTTGCCTCCAGAAGTTGTGAATGCTCCAACACTGGAAGTTTTAAAGAAGAGATTGGGTAACCATTTGTCTGAAGTGGTGTAGGGTTTCCTGCCTAAGCAGGGGGTTGGACTAGAAGACCTCCAAGGTCCATTCCAACTCTGTTATTCTAAATTCACTTTTCTAGAGTTAAAAAATTGCAGATGTCTGCTGCCAATATGACTGTAAGTACATTTACTTACAATTGAGTGAAATCAACTAGAAACCTATTTCTGGGTAAACGATTTTTGCATTTGATGATGGCATTTCTGAACATTTAAGCTAACATCATCTGGACAATTTGTTTTTAACCTTAGAATCTTTTCTAGGCAAAAAAGACAACTATAAATTTGTTATGAGGATGGATGAAGTTGCTTATGGTAACTCTACTGAAATGGCACTGAAAATTCCAATTCGGGATACTTCTGAATTTGCACGAGAACACCTGACCTTTAAGAGGTGCTGCCTGAGGGTTTTTTAGAGGTGAAATGGAATTCTATAAACTTCAGCAAGACTTTGTGTTATCCACTTCATGGCTGCAAATGGGGTTCTGGAGGGCTGTCCACCAATGCTCTAGAGATACAGCGTTTTAGATCTGCTGCCTATTAAGAGCAGATACAAAGACCAGAAGCCACATGTTTAATAAATATTTCTTTTCTTTTCTCCTTTTTTCTATTCCTTCCTTATCTATTCACTATTTTACTTTCTTTATTTCTTTTGTGAAATTTGTATCCTTGTCTTTAAAAAATCTCATTTATAAAAACTATAAGAGAGAGAGAGAGAGAGAGAGAGGGAGGGAGGGGGAGGGGGGGGGAGGGAGAGAGAGAGAGAACACATGTATGTCCCAGTTTGGTGTAGTTGTTAAGGGAGACTGTGAGTTCTAGTCATGTCTTGGGCACAAAGCAAGCAGGGTGACCTTGGGCCAGTCATTTTCTCTCAGCACTAGAGAGAATTCAATGGTGAACCACTTGCCAACTACCGCAGCATTATGAAGTCAGAAGAAAGAAACTCTCTACAGAGTCTGACATGCGATATTTGAGCACCAGATTTGACAGGGAAGGAGGCCTAATCCTGACTTTTTCTACAACTCAGTTCTCAGCAACTTTTATAATGCTGGATCAAAGTTAGAGTAACTTGGCTGAGATGGGCGGCTATAGAAATGGAATGAACAAATAAATAAATTAAAGACAAGAAAACTTGTGTGAGAGGAAAACATTGCATTACACTTTCTTTTAAAGGAAGTGTAAAGTTCAGAGAAAGTGTAAAGTGTGAAATTCAGAGAAAAAAACCCCCCTTTTCTCTGCATTCTTAAGAGACAGGCATACAGGTAGTCCTCAACGTATGACCACAATTGAGCCCACAATTTCTGTCGCTAAGTGAGACATTTGTTAAGTGAATTTTTTCCCATTTTACGACTTCTCTTGCCACAGTTGTTAAGTGAATCACTGCACTTGTTAAATTAGTAACCTGGTTGTTAAGTGAATCTGAATTCTCCATTGATTTTTCCTGTCAGAAGGTCGCAAAGGGTGATCACATGACCCTGGGAGACTGCAATGTCATAAATATGAGCCAGTTGCCAAGCATCTGAATTTTGATCACATGACCATGGGGATGCTTTAATGGTTTTAAGTGTGAAAAACGGTCATAAGTTACATATTTTCAGTGATGTTGTAACTTTGAATGGTCACTAAACAAACTGTTATAAGTCGAGGACTACCTGTAATTCAGAGTAATATTGATTTAAATTAATTAATTAAAAAAATTAAAAACTTACTTTCAGTTTGCTTTTTGATCTTTAGCGTTACTGTCTCTCCAGCCATTTGGAGTAGATGAATGGCTTCGCTTAGGGGCTTCCCTTTAAGGCTGACATTATTAATAGCTAATATCCGATCTCCTACGTGGATAGCTCCAGTTCTAAGGAAAAAGTAAAGGAAACTTCAGTTGTGATGCATGGCAGCAATTTCATTTAAAAATCCATCCATCTACCGTGAATTATAAGACAGAGAATACTATGGACATCCGAAGAAAAATATGAAAATAAAATCCATAACTATGTATAGATTTCCAGCCATTCATCATTCATCGCTCCTGTGATTTATACTGAGAAGAGAAATTCTACTGTGTACGTATTCTTAAAATTCACATTAATAAAATAATAACCAAGGAATAACCTAGCAATTTCATATCAGAAATGAAATTGGTCAAAATCTTAACCTGGAGATTATTATTATTATTGCCATACCTTAAGAAAGAGTCTAGAAGTGGATGAAATGTCAAGATCTCATAATGGTTTGGCCATTTTTTATTTTTTAAATGGCTTCAAACTAAGTTTTAGGATGCTTGGGACGGGGCTAAAGGCTACTGCGACTGTAGACGGTAAATAGGATTGCCTTGATGGAGTTACGCAAGATCTATTGTCTAGGCAATTGAAGACGGGGGGGGCAGGGACCTATTTGAAGTTTGCAACATTCAGATCATACTCAGAAACAACTCAGAAAATCACCACCCTATTTCACTGGAGTATAAGGGGAGGAGGTACATCACAATCAGACTTGCAGGATTCTGTTATTATAGCTAAACTCAATAAAGTACAATTATGATTGTATGTGGATTTGCTGGCTGAGGAACTCTGGGAGTTGAAGTCCACAAGTCTTAAAGTTGTGAAGGTTGGAGACCCCTGCTCTAAAAGACTCTGACTGGCTCCCTCTGATTCCTGTGATATTAAAGGAAGGGAAGGGAAAACACAGGCAGGCTTGTAAACAACTGTTATGATAGCCCTTATCAATAAAGTGTTCTAGTTTTCCTCTGGAGTCAGTTTTTTTAAAAAATTTGGCAGTGTTTCTCGACCTGAGGGGTGGGAGTTGAAGACCACCCCTCTTAAAGTTGCTCATGTTGAGAAATACTTGTCTATGGAATAGGTTGGACAGTGACTAACTCTTCCAATATAGAGTCCACTCACTTGTGGACAGCTTCTACTGAATAGCAGCAAGAGAAGGAAAAAAAATATTCCCTTCCACTTGCCTTTAGATGTGCTTTCAGTCAGAAATGGAAAAAGAATAGTAAAATAATAATGGTTTTTAGGTATATTGCATCAATTCCCCACCCCAAGGATCTTTCCTCCTATATTTATGAAACACACAGGTATATATGCTGGCCTAAGTCTGTAATAAAATTGCTTTATTGGCTTAAGTCTTTCCTCCTGCATTGTCTTTTATGGCTAATGATTTTTAATGAAAGCATGTACAAACAAAAGAACACCATTTGGTTTTCTGCTACAGAAAACAAAAGCTTTGTACCCTGACATGCAATTAATATTCAAAATCCTGTCTGTGGACAAATTTGTATTATATTCCAGCAGTTAAAAGGTTTGGAGTGGATTGTTGGGGAGAGGGGAGTTAGTACAATACAGTACTGTATATTAATTTCATAACTAACCAATAGAGGTCACTGTGGCTCAATCAAATAGCAAAACAGAGATATTCAATTGAGCAGTGTATATTCAAAAAGCTTTTATTTTACCCTTGCTGGGTGGTGGACTTGAAGTGAAAAGCTCAAGTAGTCACAAGACTTTGAAGGGAAATTAAAATTTGGATGCCTTCTGTACTACTTTCTTGGCTCCAATGCCAAAGAAATCCAGGCTATAGGATGACATAAACAGGAGGAGTGGGGCCCGTGGGAATATTGCAACAACTACATTGTTAATGGGCCACCATAAGATGGCACTGTTGGCTCAGAAAGATAACAGAAGCAAATCAAGAATTAACTTAGTTTGGAATCATCAGGTCCTTAACAAAGTCAAAAAGGCAAGGTAGAGATTCAGCCTTTACAAACCATGAACAATGATCAGCATTTATTAGCATGGTAGCGTCCTAGGAATTCTGGCTAATTCCCTTGACTGAATTTCAGGACAAAATTTCTAGCTGTGTTAATGGGAATATTTCCTTATTCTTCTACTGATCAGTTTCTTATCTCATTTCTGTTAGCCAATTGTGGAAGTCTGGCCTGGCCAACATGTATAGAGAACTCTGCAGACAAGTGCCTCAGAATAAGTCCCCCCTGTCCCAGCTTCTACATGAGAATACATGTGTGCTGAGGATATATTATAGGGGGAGTGGGGGGGAAATGGTAGATCTGTGTCCAAGGGACATCTGTACCTTGGAGCAGTGCTTCCTTTAGTGCAGGGATCCCCAATCCCAAACCATGGCCTGGTACTGGTCTGCAGCCTGTTGGGAACTGGGTGGTGCAAGTCATGGGCAGGTGTGTGAGTGCATGAAGCTTCATTTGTGCAAGCAGCGGATGCGCACACAAAACTATCCCCTCTCTGCCCCCCCCCAGCCACTGCTGCTGGTCCATGGAGCTGGAAAGGTTGGGGACTGCTGCTTTAGTGTATCCTATCTATCTATCTATCTATCTATCTATCTATCTATCTATCTATCTATCTATCTATCTATCTATCTATCTATCTATCTATCTATCCATCAATCTATATATCTATCTTTCTTTCTAC
>QLTV01000597.1:3490539-3506335 GCA_003457575.1 Thermophis baileyi | reverse complement strand
TATATACAGAGATGTAAGTAACAGTCCTAGGTGGGTGGCTTAGATTTGCTTCAATAAAAAGATTCATGCTGTGGAAACTACATGATTCTCATTGTCAAAGCTCTTGCAACTTCTCCCCAGTACTGTCTGAAGCACTTGAAGGTTGGATGGCTTAGTGCACAATAAATATTACAATACACACACACAGCCAAACAACCTGGAAGATGTTTGGTGTACTCCAAGGGGTTTCCAAGCTGGGTAACCACCCTGAAAAGCAAAGCAAACCTATGAAGATTGGCACAACCCTAAAAAAAAGTTGGTGATGTAGTTTGAAAATGTATTGTTGAACCTTGGTAGCAAAGCAGAACAAACCATAATAGGCCTTAGCATAGTAGGCCTTAGCAATTATAGATTCAAGATTGGAAGAAGATAGATGCAAGTGTTAATTTCCAGACTAATGAAGGTCCTAGAGACTATGATGTAAACAACTAATTGCAAATGTTTATGGAGATTCTCAGTCAACCAGGTCATGGTTGTCCCAAAGGTACTTTTTCGAAAGGCAGCTGGACTTTCTTTGTTTTTGCATGACGATGTCTCACTTTTCATCCAAGAAGCTTCTTCAGTTCTGAGGAAGTTATTGGATGAGAAGTGAAATGTCTTCAAGCAAAACAAAGAAAGTCCAGTTGCCTTTTGAAAAAGCACCTTTGGGACAGTCAACTGCAAGCTTCCCCATTATCAGTAAAGAGACTTGCAACCTTGCCAAATCATAGGAAAGCTATTAGAAAAAAAAACCAAAATTCTTTGCCCTAATATCTATGGGGTTATAATGGACCAAAATGGAACACAATTCAATTGCTGAAATACTTGTAACTCCTTGCAATCTCCACAAATCTCGCTAAAGCGAGTTCTGCAAGAATCTTTGGAGGAAAACGAATCACCACTGGTTTTAATTAGCTGTCAAAATTCTTGACAAATGCAGTCTAAGACTAGAGATTCAGTTTGAAGGTAAACCAGTATGAGTTGATGTATTTTGAGATTCAATTTTTTTTTAAAAAAAAGTCCAAGATCTGGGGGGGGGGGAAAGAGAGCATGGATTCTTTGGCCAAGATGTAGCAAAATGATCATTTGTTGTTTCTGATCACTGGGATTTCTGGTGAACCATGAGGATTGACTTAGCACATAACAGGATAGCAGTCTGGACCTCTCTCATTACTGTCATTGGAAGAACTCAATTATGCCAGGGCTGTAGTTGGCTAGCCAAAAAAAAAACTGTTGACAAGCTAGTCAGAAGCAGCAATGGTACCAGGCTGATACAATGAGATGCAATGCCAGAGATAACTGACCTTCAGTGAAACATGCAGATACAGAGAAAATTGCATTTATTGCCTTGTTGCTACCTCACCCCAATTTAGGGCATTCAGTAGTGCCTGAATACTTTAGCCTGGCACCCATTCTCTCACTGTGGAGAGCCAGCATGGTGTAGCAGTCAAGGTTCTGCCGATTTATCCTTGGAAGATTCAGGTTAATATTCACTCTCAGCTAATTCACTGGATGATTCTGGGCCAGTCACTCCCTTTCTAAGCCCAACCAATTTTACAGGGTTATTGTGGGGAAAAGTTGGAGAGGGAATGCTTTGACCATACTTTTAAGAATTGACTTGAGCTTCTAATTCTGTTGGCTGGACCTAGCCCAAAGTGTAACATTCCCTTAGTATAGGAGACAGCGAACTTGGGGTTCATGGTTGGCCACTCTAAAGAAGGTGAAAGTGAAAAAGAAAAGAAAGCCCAAGGAAATGAAAATATTGCCATTCCAAAAAAGCTGCCTTAGGCAAAGGGTTAAATGAAACATTAAACTGTTTGGCTGACTATTCATGATAGTGTCAGAAAATCCCACCACAACTCAACCCCTCTAAAAATGCTCCTATTTTGAAATGGAAGCCCCAACATAGGATATTGTTTATAACAACCTCAGAAGCAGTAGAAACATCATTAAATTTGCAAAGAACTTTGACATGACACACAGAGTGCTCAAAAGCTACATGATTTGTTTTTGGTTTGTTGAAGCAAGTCCCTACTTCAGTTTATAAATCTGATTCCCTGGTCTTTGGCTAGGTTTGCTACTACTGTTGAGAGACTAAAATACCCAGAAAGATCCTGGTTGGGAAAGACTGAAATAAGTATAAAATCAAAACTTTATTACAGCCTTTGGACCAGAAAGTGCAACAACAAAATACATAGACTTGCAAATATTAACAAAACATTTAAGAATGCAATAAAATTACAAAAATATATATTATTATTGTGACTGTAGTTTTTTTTTTTTAAAGCAGTGGTGATCTCCAAAATTTGTGCTAAATTTAACTTTATTAGGATGGATACAACAAACAAAATCAGGCAATCTGGAAAGTTACATCAGAGTCCTCGGCAGAGAGAAACAATGACAATTAGGTATTGTGCACTCTACCAGGGTAGTTCTTTAAAATGGGATAAATATGTATCTTCCTAGATTCTTTATAGAGAGAGCAACAAAGGAGCATATCACTTAGGAATTTCACAAAGCCATTTCCCCATGGGCATAAGCACTGCTAAAAAGGGATATTTTTATACCACCTCCTCAAAACTGCAGAGGATGGTACATCCAACTTGGCCAAGGTGAAAGCTTCAAAAAAAAAATTTCAGAATCAAAACTGAAGAGAGATAAGATGATAAGAGATAACATGACTATTTGAGAAGAATCCATAAACTGTAGGATATTAGGCTTAAACTCGTTTGAAAATCAAAATCCCAGAGGTGGTGTATAAGATGACTCCAGGCATTTTCAAGTCCCAATAGACTCGAAAGTCCTAAGGACTGGAGTTTTGCCATTAGCCTTTGTTAGCCAGGTTGATTTAAAACGTTCCACGAAACCAGGAGAGACAGATCCCACAGGAGAAAAATCAATTTCAACCAGAAATGAAGGTGATAAAACCAGGCTCTGGTACTCACAGAAACCAAACCTGTCTCTAACCATAAAACAACATTCTTGATGCCACTTGGAGCTGTGTGTTCTTATAAACTTGGACTAGGTAGTTTCCAGGATATTAAACTTTGTAAAAATGCAAATTGGAACACTATAAAGAAGCCGAGAGATTACTCTAGCAAGGAAAACCTTGCAAGCTGCAGGAATAAAAATGTGCCTCTTTTGAATGGAAGAATCTTAAGAAAGCTGTGGAGCTACATTGGGCCATACTTGCCCGATAAGTAAAATGTGTGCTTTAAGATAAGAAAGCCTGGAACTGCATCCCAGGATATTTATAAGTATGTACCTGCTCTGTTGAGGTCCCATTAATTTGCCATTTATGTAACCTGCTGTTGTGTCATGCAAACACCAGCACTTTGGCTTTTTTCCATATAATTTACTGCTAGTTGTTCTTTTAGATAAAAGGAAGCCAATGCTTTCAATGCCCTTCTCATTCCCACCTGGGAGACCAACAAAATTACATTGTGTGTATTGTATTACTACATTATAGTACTACCTTTATTACTTCATATAGCCAGGGTAGAATTGATCTGCTAATATTGGATAGCGATGCTTACAGAAGATAAGAGAGCCTAAATTATGGAACTGAGGTACAAATTAAAAAGCAAGGGGACTAGAATACCCCCTTCTCTTACCCCTCTTTCGATGGAAACAGATCCAGAAAGGTGCCCCCCAAACGGAACATCTGACTTACAATCAAATGTAAATCAAATACAGAATTTGTAGATGAAAGAGCCATCTTTTATCCACTGAGGTTTCCTGAAGTTTTGCCATAGCATCTCCCATGGAATAAATGTATTTTGGCAAGCATCAGTTCCCCTTTCTTACTGTTTCATAAAAAGTGAATCGAATATGGAGAAGAAAAGGTGGGTTTGCTCAGAAATGTCACTGACGTTTAATGTAATATACCCTAAGAGATGGAAAATTAGTTTTCATTTACTCCTGTCTGGGTGCTGCCACAGGCAGACAGTTCAGAAATGACTATGTTGAAATACTAAAAGAGAGAGAGAGAGAGAGAGAGAGAGAGAGAGAGAGAGAGAGAGAGAGAGAGATGTGGAAACAAGAACTCATGAAAAATTAGGTATACTAATCCACATGATTATCATTATTGTAAATGATTATATTTATCAAAGTGACTTGATGTACTTTCAGCATTTTTTTAAGAAAATGAATTGCTGCACAAAGAAGATGGAAACAGCAGATAATCCAATTGCTTTTCTTCATAAAAGATCCCTATTCATGCTCGCTTTAAAGAATGGTTCTCCAATTAAAACAGCTATAAATCAGAAATCCAGACTGTGCTGATACTTATTCTGTTACAATACACGTGATTGCCAGATAACATGTCTACAATCTCCTGTGAACAAAACAGTGCATGTGCGCACGCGCACACACACACACACACACACGCGCGCGCGCACACACACACACACACACACACACACCACTATCATGGTAAATGAAGAATCTGGATCATCTATAGATGCAATGTGAATTACTGTTTTCAAATAGGCTTACTGATATTTAATTTAGATCTAAAGTATAGGCCTAGAATGCTATTGTGCATTGTGATAATTAAAGAGTTTTCAGATCAGGCTTCAACAAAACTGGTAATAATTTAATTTACTTGAAAATGATCACATATAATTAGGAAGGTTTACAAAAACAAGCTTATCATTTAAAACATAGAAGACATTTTGCAGGGAAAGGTTGGGGGAAAAAATAATAATCTGGTATGGTACTGATAATTTTGCAGCACTCCTCCCAAGATGCAGAAACAAAGCAGCACATTCTCCTAAATTGGAGGGGGAAAAGGTTTGCTCAGCAGTCAATTAGCTTTCAATTAACCCTAATAGATCTGATTAGCCAAATTAAATTCTCATTGGCAAGCTGTTGGCTTTGCTGTTCACTCAGGTTTACTTCCTTATGTCTTGGATTGGCTTTGAAGGCATCAAGTCATTTTATAGCAAGGCTGATATCGGACAATTTGTGCTTGAGATGTATTGTAGATCTTCATTTTACCCAATCTATGTCACTCACTGGAGAAAAGCCTGATGCTGGGAAAGATTGAGGGCAAAAGAAGAAGGGGATGACAGAGAATGAGATGGCTGGATGGAGTCACTGAAGCAGTAGGCGTGAGCTTAAATGGACTCCAGAGGGTGGTAGAGGACAGGAAGGCCTGGAGGAACGTTGTCCATGGGGTCGCGATGGGTCGGACACGACTTCACAACTAACAACAACATGTCAATTTCAATGGATAGCAGTAACCTGAAAAGGTGATAGCCATATTTCCAATAAACTAAGTATTAAAGCAAAGTGAGCTAACCTTTTTCTCTAAGGGCCATAAAGCTGAATCTCTCAACTTTTATCAGAGGAAGCGTGTATTTTAAGAATAAATGGAAATATTGTAGCCTTAGTATTATTTACTTCACAATCCACTGAAGTCAGGGATCATGCTAATTACATACACTTAACAGAATAAAGTATTGGAAGGGACCTTGGAGGTCTTGTAGTCCAATCCCCTGCTCAAGCAGGAGACGCTATACCATTCTGGACAAATGGCTAGCCAATCTCTTCTTAAAAGTCTCCAGTGATGGAGTATCCGTAACTTCTGGAGGTGAGCCATTCTACTAATTAATTGTTCTCACTGACTGGAAATTTCTCCTTATTTCTAGGCTGGTTCTCTCCTTGATTAGTTTTCATCCATTACTTTGTGACTTGCCTTCAGTGCCTTGGAGAATAGGTTAATCCCTCTTCTTAATGGCAGCCCCTCAAATATTGGAACATTGCTATCATGTCACCCCTAGTCCTTCTTTTCATTAGAGTAGACATACCCAATTCCTGTAACATTCTTCATATGTTTTAGCCTCCAGCCCTCTAATCATCTTTATTGCTCTTTTCTGCACTCTTTCTAGAGTCTCAACATCTTGTTTATATTGTGGCAACCAAAACTGGATGCAATATTCCAGGTGTGATCTTACTGAAATAATAATTCATAGGATTTAAATAAACAGAGTGCAAAATAGTAATATAACTATATTAAACATACAACCAACAAAATAAAATAAAACAAATATACTAATAAATTTAGAAAGCAGAACCGTAATTTGAGGAACATACACATAACAGCAGCCAACAAAATAGCTACAAGTTCTCCTTCTTGGTTTTCTTCTCTCCTAGACCAGGCCAAATCCAAAAATGCCAGGGAATTTCTAGGATCCTGACACTCTGACAAATCAGCCATCAATAGACACATAGACATTAACAACATCCAGTCTATAGACTATGCAAAAGAGACAATCAACCAGCCCAAAGGAGAACAAAAAGACCCCAGAACCTCTCCACCAGTAATCAGCACCCAGATGAGCATAGATTAACTCCAAGGTTAACTTCAGACCAACTTCAAGTGAACAATATCCCAGTGAAGAAACTGCCAAAGAGCCATCAGTAAACAGCCCAACCAAAGAATCTCTAAGACCACCCACACAGACAGGCAAGTCACCAGAATATAAACTGACAGCAAACAGCACTCCTTACTAGCACTGATGATGTTACCTAGTTAAGGTAATGAAACGTCTGCAAGAAAACAAGCAAGCTCAGAGAGCACCAAGGATCCCTCATTTCAACCCTGAGCTACAAATATTCTCCTTTATTGGTTTCTTCTTCTCTGTATGATATACCATATTTGCATGATATACTTAGAATTTGTTGCTCACAGCAAGCAGGAGGCACAGAGAAATCTTGTGCCAAACTACAGCTGTCTTGTTTTGCCTACCAAAGGGAATCAAACACCACCCATGTTTTTTTAGGACATAAGCTTGTATTCCAAGTACCAGCCTAAGTTTAAGATGTTTTATTTTGTAGCTTGGATTTAATTACTTTGGAGAAACTAGAGCAAAATCAACAGCTTTCATTTACCGTATATTTTCTTCCATTTAGTAAAAAAAACCAACCCAATGGTGCTAAGGAATAGAAATGTTGGACTCAGAAATCCTTCAAAATGTAACACCTCATTCCTTGTTTGACTTTATGTAGATTAAGGATGGATTATATGGTAATGGAAAGATTAAATGAGTTTATAAATAATCTTGTTATAGATGGCATAGATTTATATGTTAAGAAAAAAAAACTAAATCTATTTTTCAAAAAGATTTTTAAAATGTTTCTCCACATAAACAGAATACTATATGTAAAAAGCATTAGGCTTAGGCAGTTGTTGATTAAAAAAAAAAGGCTGATGTCCACATGTCTAGAAATTAATATATTCTTGAAGAGAAAAAATTGGAGAATACACCAAACTGGCTTTTGAATATATATTACAAATATATTATATATATTTCTATTTAAAATTTCCTTAAATCCTATCATTCCTTCCTTCTTATCTTGACAAAACAAGTAAAAAGAGTCTCAATGACCAATCATTTCTTTTTTATTGTTGCCTAGAAAGGTCTCCCCTTTTCATACATTATACTAACTAAGCTCACAAGGTTCTCATTGTCATAATTCAACTTACTAGACACTCGGTATCAACCATAATATTTAACCTCACAAGGGATCAAGAGATTCCTATCAGAAGAAAGACTTCAGCTACTGTAATGGTATGTGGGAGTGACCTTAGAGCTGCAGTCAAGATAATGGTCAGATATGAGGAAACGTAGCTTGCAGAATGAATGGCAATGGGGGAGAAATGTATTTACACAATAAAATAGAATTACCCGTATTTTTCAGAGTATAAGACGCACTTTTTTCCCCCTTAAAAGAGGCTGAGCTTTTTCCGAAGCTTTTTTTCAGCCCTAACGAGGTGCTAACGAGTGAAGCGATCTTCCGTGCTTTGCCTGCTTTTTTCATTGCTTCTCTCTATCAGCTGTGCTTTACAAGCTGTTTTTTATCCCACTCAAAACCAGCAAACTAATGTGCTGAAGCTGACCAGACTAAGGACGCTAGCCAGATGAATACCTGGTAGGCAGAATTTTTTCCCCCTATTTTGCTCCCCAAAAACTAAGGGGCATCTTATACTCCGGTGCGTCTTATACTCCGAAAAATGTGGTAGTTCATATGGGTGTGCTTCCTTTCTGGACTACCTTATAAGGCTGACATCAATCTTGTAAGTCTCCCCCATTTACAGCCCAAGAAACTAGGGAGGGTCTCTTCCGAGACATTTGCCATGTCCGTATTCCTCCTGCAAGCCAAACTATCTCTTATCTGACTGTTCCCCTGGTTGCAGCTCTTCCCTCTGTCTCTCAAGCTCATTCCCATATCCCATTACAGCTACCGAAATCACCTCTAGCCCCAAACAAGAGGCAAGATGGCTGATGCTCTTATTTAATATCCTGCCTCAAAGAGAGTCTTTCACAGTCTGCAGGAAGACAGACAGCTTCTGATTCATGAAATGATGGATGATATTTCTCTATACGCATGCCCAGTTTTTATTAAAATGTGTAATGACTTAGATGGGGGAGATTTCCCCCTGAAGAGGTTTGAGCATATAATTCACATGCATCATTGACATAGCCAGTCATAAAACATCTTCCACCACTGATTGAAACATGAAGCATTGGGAAAATGTGTGTACTGAAACTAAGTTTAATACAACTATGATCACATTTCAAAAAAAAGAAAAATAATCAGACTGGAAAGGACAATTTTAAATCCCCCTCCCCCCAAAATTGAAGAGCTGAGGAAAAATATGCAAAGGAAAAAATACATTTAAGGTTCAAATTACAAAAGAACAGCAGTCTGCATATAAATCAATTACTGCTCAAGAATGTCTGTTTACTCAAGAGTAAATGTTGTAAATGAAAATATGTTTAGAAGCTACTTTTAAATCAAGCTGCATCCATTTATTCTCCATTTTTTAAAATATCCTCAATTATAACAGCAAATGAACAAATACATGCATTCACTTTTGAGTGGTTAAAATTCTAAATGCATCCAGTTTCATTTGAAAACCTCCCAAGACCCTCTGAGAAGGATCAGAGATTTTTGATTAATAGTCCAATTTAGTGAGGGAAAATCCATTTTGTTTTGCTATTGTTCAACTCTTGGGGTTAGGAATTCATGCTCATCATCCAGGAAAGCTGAAAGCCCCAGCTGACTTTCCTGCCCCTGAAATATACTATGTCCTATGAAAATCTGACATTATTACACGAAAGCTTTGTCACATTAAAAGCAAATATTTGAATTCCCTTGACCCAGTGATAAATTCAGGTACTTTTATATACATTATATTACAAGGGTGAAAGGCCTTGATGACTATTGGAGAAAATTATAACTTTCAGTTATACCTCTCCCAAGCAGACCTTGAACAAGCTACTGCAACAAAGCTCTCATTAAAGTGTTTTAATCTATTCATAGCTTTTTAACCCTCAATCAGCTTCTTTGATTCTCAGTTAAACATATGTACTGTATTATTGGGGTAGAGGTTCTTTAGTAATAATTGAGTCTATGTTTTCAAATGCTGTACATCATTTTGTAGTGCCATTGTATATTTTAACAGATGTTGTCATCCGTCAGATTCCAATCCTTCTATAATCCAGTACCATTATTCATTAAGAAGAGGGAAGCTTCAGTGATACTTGGGGAACGTCAGTGTTTGCAGAAATACCAATAAAAGTGTACATGAAAATTCTCATATGCATGGAAATAGCCTACTGATACTTGCAGTTAGAATACTGATGGGAGAAGAACAGAATATTCTTTCGGATAAAACAGCTGACCAATTGATGATCTGAACAGGAACATCACTCTAAAGCATAACATTTGCTTTATAATCCATTCAATTACATGTTCCTCAGAAGGTGTGAGTTAGGAAATAAGAAGTGACAACTCTGCTACTCAGAGAGGAGTTTCTACTTGGGTTCAGAGCTGTATTTTAGCAGAAACTCCTTTCCATCCTACCAATGCTGCGAGGCTGGGAATACACAATAATGCAATGGTATTTCACTAATTTTAGGGAGCACCTAGTACCGTAACGGCGAACCTATGGCACGCATGCCAGAAGTGGCACGCAGAGCCATCTCTCTGGGCATGCCAGCCGTCGCCCGTTGCTCTTCTGGGTTCTGGCATGCTGGCCAGCTGGTCTTCACGTGCGCATGCACGCCAGAAACAGGAAGACCAGGTGACTGGCGTGAATGTGCACGCTGGAAACCGGAAGCTCAGCTTCCCAGCACACACGTGTGCCGGGGAACTGTTCTTCCAGTTTCCAGCGCTTCTGCGCGTGCGCGCCAGGGAGCTGCTCTTCTGGTTTCCCGCGCTCCCCCACGCTCCCATTTCAGCACTCGGTGCCAAAAAGTTTCACCAACACTGACCTAGTACTTCCTAAAATTTATCCGAAATAGGGAATAAGGGCAGAATTTCAAATCAATTTCAGAAAATAGTATGCATTGCTTCAAAACAATGCAGTTGATATGGTGAAGTGATTAAAGTGTTATTAGTGATTAAAGTGTTGAACTAGGACCAAGATATCCAGATTCAAGTTTTGCCTCTATTTGGGAAGGTCACTGGGTGACTTCGGGCCAGTTACACTTCCTCAGTTGAACCTATCCTACAAGATTGTTATGGGGAACATTGGAAGAAGAAGTGCAACACATGAACCCTTGGGATTCCTAGAAAGAGGCAATATATAAATCTAACTTTTAAAAAAGTTATTATCAATTTGGAAATGAGCGCCACTGAAACTGATCTGAAACTCCTTCGGAGTTCTTGTGAACACGATTTAGAAAATCTTGGCAGGGGAGATTTTACAGCACCACCCAACCATTGTAAAGCCAATATACAGTTTGTCTTCATTACTGCTATATCATCATATTAATGTTTGGATGATATTAGAAGACATTATCAATCACTAGGAGGGAACTGACTCTAACTTGGTGAGCAAATGTGCCTTGAAAAAAATTAATGAAGAAAGTTATCTTTAGAACATTCTCTTGAAGAAAAGAAAATGACAAATGCAGCTTAAGAAATACGTAAGTATTTCATAAGTATTACATAAAAATATGTAAGAAATACTTACAACTGATAGTAATCCCAAGTTCCACACCCCTTTTCTTAGGTAGTTTCACATGGAAGGTACCACTGCTTGGAATGACAGATTCTGTGGAACAAGGAGACCAATTAAAAGGGCAAGATCAAACCAGAGGGTCATGGGGTTGGTTGCTTTGTCTACCTGTACTAAAATTTCCAATATGTGAAGATAAGTACAAAGTTTAGTACAAAGTATAAAGTGTAGCACAAAGTTTACTTTGGCATTGGAAGAAGTATTTGATGAAAGACCATTGACATGAGTCACTTCTCAGTTTTCAGTGGCTTTCCTATATGCACACCTTCCTATTCATACTAGAATTTGCTGCCACTGGAATCAAAACTGCAAGACAATTGGGCCAGATCATGTTGGATTCCAGAACATTGGTAGATAAAATAGTTTTGGGCAGAATTAATGGGAAGATCATAATGAATGAAGCTGCCTTACATTTTCTGTAATATTTTCTAATAAAAAGAAGTTTCAAAGCCTTTATTATCATTGTACATCATGTATACAATGAAATTGGTTTAGCCTCTATTGGTGCAGTCCATGCAAGAATACAGGACAATATGAATAATATAAAAAATAATCCTTATACAAGTAGTTAGGGGGGAAAAACTAGTCATACAGTATGTTTGGCACCAGTGAAATTCGTCATATTAATCTGTTTGTGGTGCTATATTGTGTTTAGGAGGCTGACAGCCCATGGGTAGAAGCTGTTTTTAAACCTGTTTGCCCGGCTGGCTATACTTCTGTGTCTTCTGCCCGATGGTAAAAGTGAAAAGAGACACTGGCCAGGGTGTGAATCATCCCTAAGTATCTTCCTTACTCTGCTGAAACAGCGAGACCTAGCGATGTCATCCAGTGGTGTTAGGGGGCAACCAATGGTTTCTTGTGCCGAATTAATCACTCTCTGTAGTGCCTTCCTGTCCGCAGCTGTTGAACCAGCATACCATACTGTTATACAGTACGTGAGGACACTTTCTATCGTGGACCGATAGAAAGAAGTCATCAGCCGTTGTTCCACCTGATTTTTCCGCAGAACTCTAAGGAAACGAAGTCTCTGTTGAGCCTTACTAACCACCAGGGACGTGTTGTTTTTCCAGGTGAGGTCTTGACTAATAAGCACTCCCAAGAATTTAAAAGAGGAAACCCTCTCTACACGGCCCCCCTTGATATACAGTGGGGCAGGTTCCTCTTTTTGCTTCTGGAAATCCAGGACTACCTATACATTTAAAATTATATGTGACATCTTTTTGCATGTAGTTTTATTTCTGTTTGAACTGTATGTGTAATAAAGGCTTTTATTAGATTAATGTTTATGTATATATAGCATTCAACATGCAGAAAGGTGGGTCCTAAACTGTATACATATATTCAGTATTTTTGTAGATCGGCATCTAAGAGACAAATGCTCTAATTTACATCATTTCTGAAAGAAAAAGTTGTGTGCAAGTGATTTCTTCTTCCCTTTCTTGGCCTCACCAACTTGAAAAAAAAAATTTTTTTTAGGGTTTTGCAGTTCAGATTCTATAACTTTATTCTATAACTATAATTTTATTCTATAAAATCCCAGTTGTTTTAACAAGACCAAATTAAGTAAGAAATTATTAGTTTTCCTCCGAGATTTAGCCATTTTTAGTTTTACAACTATAGACACATCAGAGCTTTGACAATTATCTAGAGACAGGAGCAGCCTGAAAGGGGCCAGTGGCTGTGAGAACATGGAGAATGGAGGAGCTGCAGTCACGTTCCTGTGCCAGACGTGTTCCCATTTTCTGAAAAGAGAACTGGAGCATTATAGGTGTCCCAGTAATTCCCGGTGTCTCCTATACCTAAACATAATCACATTAATTGACTCTGAATAACACTTTTCCGCCTTTGTTAGTTACAACTTAGTGCAATTGCAAAAGTGCTAATTAAAATCAGGAAGATCCAGGAAGATCCAGATCCAGGCAGATCCAGATCCAGGAAGATCCAGAGTTGTGGGCCATCATGAAGTTCACCAAGAAACCTTGTGTGGTCACCATCTCTTATCTTCATCCAGAAATTTGTAGTAGTGTGTGATAGGAGTACTTCATATGCATAGGCATAATAAATATTGCCAGTGATAGAAGAAACTACAGATATAGTCCTCAATTTAAAAACATTCATTTAGTGACTCTGAAAAGTTTCAACAGCATTGAAAAAAGAGACAACCAATCCTCATATTGCAGCAATCCCCATGGTCACATAATCATAATTCAGGTGCTTGGCAACTGGCATGTATTTATGACAGTTGCAGCATCCTGGGGCCATGTGATCAGCCACTGGTGACCTTCCCAGCTGGTTTCTGACAAGCAAAGTCAATGGGGGAAGCTGGATTTTCTTAACGACTGTGCGATTCACTTAACCAGTTATTTGCTTAACAATTGCAGCAAAACAGATTGTAAAATTGGTCGTGACCCATTTAACTACTCCGTTCTTTAGCAATGGAAATTCTTGTCCTAATTGTGGTCGTAAGTCAAGTATACTTTAAACCTGTATACAGTACTTTATCTCATTCCTATGCCCGGTGAACCGATCTGAGTCAGAAATTTGGAAAAAGTTACTTATTTCTCATAAAAAAAACGAGTGAGCTTTTTTAGACAGAATCAGACTATTCACAGAGAACTTACTTTTTATCAACATAATTTTTACCATAGCACAGTCTGAGGTACTTTCCAACCAAACTAGCTACAATCTGAAGAATTCTGGCATTTTATCTGCTCAAAAATTGCTTTCAAAAATGCTCAAAAATTTCAAACAATTATTTGATTGTCTTTCCCTTAATCAGACCTACTTCTCTTAATGTAGTTCTATGTAAATGTTGATACATATTTGGAATTTTATATATGGCATACATTGGTTCTGGCTTAGAAATCAATATACAGTTTCCCAATACATCAAGATCAGGCATCATGTCTGTTCTCTGGGACACTAAAAATAATCTGGTCATCTACTGTTCTATGCTGCTGCAAACTATATTGAAAACAAAGCAACATAATTAAAAAGAAAATCAGGATTAAGCGGGGAAAAATATCCATACCTGCAACATCAAATTCAATCTCTAACACAACTTTATTCGTAAGGGCTGCATCCCGCAACAGCTGGTTGGCTTCCTCCATTGTCCCATCTTCAGTTGCAATGCTGTTGATGGAAAGTACTCTGTCTCCAACTTGTAGAAGGCCACACCTTTAATGAAGAGCGATGAAGGAGGTTGGGAGAAGTCAAGAAAAAAGGACATTTATCAAGACTATGTAGCCCAAGGGTGTCAAACACAAGGCCCGTGGGCCGGATCCGGCCCATGATGTGGTCAGATCCGGCCCATGGGGCTGTCCTGAAAACTGTAAGGGGCCAGCCCGCATCGCTTCGGCCTGGTCTACCCATGTCGCTTCGGCCCAGTCTACCCAATGAGAAGAGGAAACATAGGGCCAGTGTGGCTTCAGCCCGGGCTACCCAATGCGAAGAGGAAACATGCCAGCAGTTTGGGGAGTGGCGTCAAACTGGCCACGCCCACCCAGTTTGCCACATCCACCCAGTCAGCCACACCCGCTCGGCCCCCCGAAGTCAACCACAGCCCTGATGCGGCCCTCAATGAAATTGAGTTTGACACCCCTGATGTAGCCCCTTTCCCATGACATCGAAGAACAAGACTGATGAGGAATCCAGTATGAAAGCTTACATATTTGAGACAGTCAAGTAAGAGAGGATTCATACACATGGATGGACTACCTGTAATATTTTCAAAATCTGATACCCTTCCCGCTCTCTTCTATTAGGTTGGAGCCTGTCTGAGCTTCTTTCTAATGCTCCCACTTCCGGGGTTCAACATGTGCTTTTGTTTTTGTAACTACTTCTTACACAGTTTCTCCATGACTTTCTACATATCCAAAGGTACATTAAAACTAACTTCAGTGTTATATGAAAGCTGCTTTGAAGCATACTTTAATCTTACA
Source organism: Thermophis baileyi (assembly GCA_003457575.1). NCBI lineage: Eukaryota > Metazoa > Chordata > Lepidosauria > Squamata > Dipsadidae > Thermophis > Thermophis baileyi. Next base: position 3,491,341 of record QLTV01000597.1, on the reverse strand, counting down.
GCAATCCAATTAACCATTCCTGACCCCACTGTCATTCAGACTAATGACACCAAAAGTCACATGATATGTGCAGTATTGCAAGCTGCAGCTTATTCAGCTCACTTCAGTGCTTCAGCAAATCAGGTAACTTTTTTTTTCCTTCCCATTTTCCCCCTTGAAGCACAATATACCCTTGTGTTTCTTAATAGTTTGAAAAGCTAGTGCTGTATTTCTATATATAAGACTGAAGAAGCTACCTGGATAAGCAGCAAAACGTTTCAAACCAAAAAAAGAAAAGAAGTCCAGTTGCCATGACTCAACTTCCAAGTCAGTTCTGTATTGTTTTAAGATACACTTTTTATACAATGTTGTCTTACATTTATTGTATTGATAATTCTGCATTTGGAGACTTGGGATAGCAGGAACAGAAGAAAAAACAAAAAGAATTACAGGTGGCCCTCAACTTACAAACATAACTAGAACTGGGATTTTGATCAAAAGTCACTGCAGTCGTAAGTCAAGGGATCCACGTGACTTGCTCTGGTTTTTTAAAACCATTTTTGAAGCAATCGTTAAGTGAATCATGTGGTCATTAAGCAAATCCATTCTCCTGAATGGGAGCGTTTTGCCAGGGACCGACAAAATACATTGTCAATTGTGGTCATGTGACTGTGGGACACTACAATTAGTTGTAAATGTGAGCCATTGCTATGTGGCATCAATGTGATCATGTGACAGGCGGAGCAATGTTTTATGATGATCAAAATCACTCTGGATGGGCACTTTTTAGAAAGAAAGAAAGAGAGAGAGAGAGAGAGAGAGA
>QLTV01000597.1:3472975-3490363 GCA_003457575.1 Thermophis baileyi | reverse complement strand
AGGGAGGGAGGGAGGGAGGGAGGGAGGAAGGAAGGAAGGAAGGAAGGAAGGAAGGAAGGAAGGAAGGAAGGAAGGAAGGAAGGAAGGAAGGAAGGAAGGAAGGAAGGGATTTTATGACCCATAAAGCATTCTTTTCGAGACTGTCATAACTTTGAATGACAGATCATAAGTTGAGGACTACAAAAGTGAGGAAGAATCAAGCCACAAGAAGAGATTCTGAGTAGAGGAGGCAAAGGCAGTTTTAGAAATAAACTGAACAATAAATAGGTGGATGTAGCAGTCCTGAGAATATGGGAACAGAGAGGTGTTGGATAGGGACCACTGCAAAATCCAGGGGCAGGATTTTAAAATGAGGGAAGACTATCCTTGAAAATCATTAAAAAAAAGTGCAACTGTGGCAAACCACATGGAGATACCACAATTTATAAATGACTGGGTAGATCTTAATGCTTTTAAAAGAAAAGAATTTATTTATGTATAAAGATCTTCCTATTTAGTTATTACAATGAACAGGCTGGAGAAGCACTTGAGAAACACAGGAACAGCTCTCTCTGTTGAGTGTGTCTGATATACCATTCAAAGAGTGGAAAAAAATCCATTACTTGAACTGAGCTTCTAGCAAAATTGTCTAAACATCTTTGCACATCTAATCAATAGGGGAAAAAAATCAAGAACTAATATATGATTTAGCCCAAGAATAGAGTACTTTGAAAATTTAAAAGCTTTATATCTTGGTTGTCCAAAACATTTTCTTTCCCTTATTAGTAGATTGAAAAGAGCTATATTTAAGGCTCAAATCCTCCAGCTTTATAAAATTTTGTGAAATGAAATTATAGCCAGTTGTTCTTTTAATAAAGACACTGATGCAAGATATCACATATACTGTAATTATGATGCTGCATTTACAATATCACTTTTTTTCTTGAAAAATAAATAAATAAATAAGAGAATATCTTGGAGATTCACATAGATCTTCAGAAGGATGAATATGAACAAAGTCACTGTCAACTTCGAAACGAACCTGGCAGGGGCCATTTTCCTGTTCCTCAGTTGCCACACAGTGTGGGGAGGGAGGAAAGGAGGATGGAATGTTTTGCTAGACACAACACAGAGCTTTCTCCTGAGAACCAAGGTCATCTCCACAGGTGATGGATAAAGTCGGGGAGGAGTGCCTGGAGAATTAACCTAATTGGCCAACGTGACCTGTGACAATTGGGGAGGGAGTTATTTCCTATTTTAACTATTTGGGGTTGGTTTTACAATTGATCATGCCAATATGATGTACCCAATAAAGAAATCCTTTGAGGAAGATTCTAGTCTCAGAGTTCTGATTTGCTTGGATTCGTTAGTCGGAACCATGACTGCCAATTTTCCATTAACAAAATAATCTAGATTATTAACAATGTATCAACAATTTTTGATTTTTTGATTTTTAAATAGTAGGTATTTGCCTTCTCCCTCTTTCTTTTCTATTCCATTTAAAACACAGACTACATAATATGTTACATGCTACACATGCATTAGTTGCTCGAGATTGGTTGCTAGCTAAGAAGGCAGGACGGGCTAACAGTGAGACACAAATTTACTTGCCTGCCTGCCACTGATCAAGATTGCTATAGCTATGTCCCCAAATGCAGAGACAGGGGACTGTTTTCCTGTTTGCAAACTCTGGAGCTGCTCCAACTTCTTTAGAAGAATTATGTGATTGCCTGGATGAATTCTTGTTCCCTCCTTCCCAATTCCATGGCCTCATTTGTGTTGTTCAGTGCCTTGGAGGCACTTTGAGCCACTTAGAACAGAAATATAGCATGAAACAGATGAATGCTAGTTCTCCTGAGGTTGAGGCTAGAATACTAGAAAGATTATATCATACCCCATACTAAGTACTTTTAGAATTCACTGGGGTATAATAAGAGACTACAGCACTCTTGGTATTCAACAACAATCAAAATATGAAGACTCCTGGATAGCCTCGCATAGCATATGACAGTTTCATGTATGTTCATGAGGACTGGTCAGGAAAATCTGTATCTGACTGAAGAGAAATTTAGTGCTAATCAGGGATGATCTAAAAGACATAGTTGAACCTCAGTGGTGTGATTTGGGTGTCCTCTGAGTTAAATGACAAACAGAAGCCTCTTTCCTACAGCATTATTCTTCAATGCCTGAGAAAATTTGAGCACTTTGTCATGGCCAGATGGCATCTGCAGCTGAATTTAAACAAAGAGTATTTGGCCTTTATTCTAATAAGGAGTGGCTGCTTGATCAAATGTTTCAAGATAGAGTAGCTGTGCTATTAGTGGAAGATGGAAAGCATACAATGCATCATGATCATCATGAGCAAAATTCCACACATCCTTAACCTTGTGATCAGCAACAGTAGTAATAAAAATGTTCTTATTTTGATTTAGCTAAGAAGAATTTGAAGGTTTGACTCTACCTTTAGGTATTTCTCTTACTTATCCAGTGTAAAAAGCAGTGGAAAGGAGTTGGCATTTTTTTTTTCATAACTGCTGAGTCTTACAAAGTTAGCTATTCTCACACTCACCCATCACATGTAAGTAATAACTTGTAGAACAAGCTTTCCAAGTATTCACATAAAATTGGGTCAACTGATTTGTTTCTAGAGGGAAAACTGTAATTTTTGCTGAACTGAAGATCATAGCCCAGTTTCATTTGTGAAGTAACAAGGAATGAAAGGGGGGGGAAAAAAACAATTGGAAAATGTCACAGAATCAGAGTAGCATACAACTGGAAGGGACCTTGGAGGTCTTCTAGTCTAATCTTAATTTTAGTAGCCAAATGTATTTATGGCACTATGGCCACAATTTAGCCACGATGTCATACTATGGCAGCTAGCAAAATACAGACGTATTGTACATCCTTGAGTGAGAAATGTAAACCACTTAACAAAAAGCTTTACCATGTCTGAAGAACACATAATTAAAATTCATAGAAGAAAATCTGGAGAGGGAAAGAGTTTCATTTGCATTTTTGTTTTGTTTTGTTTTTGGCTTCGATCTCTGTGTGCAATGTAAATTTGCTTCTCTACCTTGTTTGAATCATTTTTAACTGGATCAAAAGGCCTGTATATGCAGTATATAATCTAGACATTTTAAATCTGAAATTGGATATAAATTGTTTTTCAGTGTATCTATCTGCCTTTCAGTAAATAGAATATTCAACAGGGCAAACAATGTCATCAAATATTAAACAGAATAAATCCACATAATGAAACATACCCCCAAAATAAAGCAACAATAATAATTGAAGCCAGCATAAAAGTAGAAGCAATAGGAATACTATTTTGTAAAGTGAACCAAGGCAGAACTCATTCAATTTTGGAGTTGTAAAGGATCTTGGAAATCAACTAGGACAATCCTGCACTTTATGCAAAGTCATCATATACTGTATCATGCAACTCCAACATCCCAGGTAGAAGCCATTCAGCCTCTGTTTCATTACCTCCAGTTAATGAGATCTCAGTTGTATATGGCCTCATTTAAATACTTCCATTTGTGTTGGGGGGGGGGAATGTGACAACAGCTGACATATCTGCAAGGTGTGGTCAAAACAGTCAAGATGGTAGCCACAAAGGTTAAGTTGAACCTCTGCCTATAAAAATAGGCATAACTTTGAGCATACTGTTGTGGATGCCCTCTTAACTTTTTTTGACCATACCCTGGAGACAACTATGGATAATATAAATTGAAGAGAAGTGGGGAAGAGTGTGGTTTGGGAAAAGTAATTTCTGAGGATCTCTCACAAAACTGACCTTGTTTCCAAATTCTAAAAGCAACAATTCTTTAGCCTCCATAGGTATAAACCCCACTTCCTGGACTCCTCTGAGTTAAGTATTTCATGGCCTTTGAGAATAAATCATAACAGTTCATCTTCAATCACTACAAGGTTTGGGTGGTAGAAATGAGTCTTGCCCCAATTGTAACTTATCAAACAGAACACAATCTACTATGAAACACATTTTCTGCACTTAACCAGCTTAATTAGATAAACAAAGATTTATTGGGTCCTAAGAGGATTATCATAAATGGCTGATCACACGATATAAACTTTCAAGATTTATGGAATACACTGAAAATAAAATATCAATGTTTTTGTTGACTGGAAGAAACTGCAGCTTAAATTTTATGGAAGCAAATAAATGCTCAACCCGATAAGCAAGGCAGAATTCAGAGTAAGATAGTTGCACTTAGATAGCATGGAAGTCTGTGTACTACTCCTGGGTACCACTTTGGTTAGCAGAATTCAAACATATCTAGTGCAGTTTATATCCTATTGTCAAATTCTTAAAAATAGATTGCAAAACTAGCAAAGGAACATTTCTGTAGGATGGGCATCCATGAATACAGAATAACAGAGTTAGAAGGGAACTTGGAGTTCTTCTAGTCCAACCCCCTGATCAAATAGGACACCCTCTACTATTCTGGACAAATGGCTGTCCAATCACTTCTTCCAGTGATGGAAGTCCAAAACTTCCAGTGATGGAGCACCCACAACTTTTGGAGGCAAGCTGTTCCACTATTTAAATGTTCTCACTGATAGGAAAGTTCTCCTTAATTCTAGGTTGGATCTCTTTTTGTTAAGCTTCCCTCTAAAAACATCATAAAACTTGTGTTACTTATTCCATTTAGGTATGCTCATGTTTTGCTCTTCTGCCAATGTTTTGGAAGAAGCATAACAGCAACTGAGTAAATGCCATGCCTCTTGGGACAACACATCTAATTGTACACAAACACACACACTCATAGATATACACAAACTGCTAACTTTGCAACTATGATGTCTGTCAAATTTCCTAGTCTAACAATGTCCTGAAAGAAAGGGGCAATAAAAAATACTAGACCAAATTCAACTTAACCAAATACAGGTGAGACACAACAAAATCTGAATCTGTACTTCAGATTACAACCCTTCCAGATGTTATATATTTTTACAATCATATCTGCTCCTAAAACAGCTGCTTGGGAAAAATGAAGAGAGTACAAAATATGTAACATAAATACACATCACGTTTGAAAGCGTAGAAAACTTTCCTCATTCTTACAATTTGTCTGAAGGCACGCAGAGTTTTATGATAACAAATTATGTTATCATAGCATGAACTATTTTTCTTCTGAGATTCTCCAATCTAGATTTATTTGCTCTGATTCAATTTTTCACCATGGATGTATTAGTGTTATAGTTACAGAACAAATCTTCTCTTTTCACTTGTTGAAACTGCACCCAACAGCAAATACCTGTCCTTACTTATAACAAGTAGTCCTTGACTTATGGATGGAGCCTCCCCATCATGGCTGTAAGTAGTGTAAATCAAATCACTCACATGACTGACCTGATTTTATGACCCTTTTTGGGGTGGTCATTAAATGAACACCACAGTTGTTAAGCAAACCAATGGTTGGCTATGGGTTGGTTTTGTCAACAACTGGCATTTACTTTCAGTTTTTGGCAAAAAAAAAAAGTCAATGATATGTGGTCATACGACTAAGAGAGGCTACAAACGCCCATAAATGAGGGCTGGTTTCTGAGCGTCTGAGATGTGGTCATGTGACCATTGGGGGGGAGGAGTTGTTGGAACTTCAGAACCAGACTGTTAAGTATCCCCAAAGAGGACTGTCATAACATTGAACATTTGCTAAGTGACTGGTCGTAAGTTGAGGTCTACTTGTACATACCAGTACAAACACACACTTGAAAAGGAATCCCTGTTACAGAAGAAGCAAGCCTACTGCTGTCCTTCAGGCTATGAATGCAATATCAGAATAATCTATTATTTCTGATGCTGTAGCAAAGTGGTCAAATTTAGATCACAGAGCAGAGTGCTCTTTGAGTTAATCAAGCTGTCAGGATAATTATGGTGCAATTTTAATGATTTGTGATTTCATGGTAGGCTGCCTTTAACTGTTTAATTCTGAATGTTACTACAATACCACAAAATCCAGATTGAATTGCTCCTCTCAGCAAATGCTGAAAACACTGCGATGTACAACAAAATAGAACAGAATTGGCTATTTTGTTAATTCTTTTATACCTGGTAGATGACAGAAGCTCCAAGTAATTGCCAGTTAGAATTCAGAGGAAAGTATATAGTACTAAAACTTTCGTGTCTGTTTGTTTGTAACCTTTAATCGGGCAAAGTGGTGTATTATAGGGCAGCAATTTTTGAACCAAGATACCTCAAATAAGCTACCTTATAGAATGCATCCAAAATCCAGGATCCATTATTCCTATGGGATTGAAATTGGCAAAGCTGTGGTGGCCTCAGTGCCATATTACTTTTCTTAGAAACCCACAGTTTGCATGGTGCAAGGGAAGATGGGAAGAGTGTATACCTGCCCTGATTCCTACCTCCCCTTTGACCTTGTGTCCTATCAGCTGGCAGCAAGGCCTGATGGGCAAATAGAGTTTGGCTGCTTTGGAAGTCAAGCCAAAATTTGAAATGTTTTAATGGCAATGGATGGTGAGGGAACTTAGATTCCTGCTGCATAGGGCTGGTTGGAGGGCACCTTGGATAGAAGGGACCTTGGGAAATACATCAGGAGAGGAATACTATCAGTGGAGTTTTCCTTGTGGTCTGCAGTTCCCTTTGTTTCTCCCATACTGAGCAAAGTGGTAGGCAGTCCCACGGGTTAACCGAGGAGGTGGAGGAAGAGGAAGCTTCGCTGGGACTCTGCTGAGGGTCACGGTGGGAGGGGAAACAGCCCCAGACTATCCTTACATGTTGAAAGAAGGATGGCCCAATGGGTCATGGGTTGTCTAGTGATCTCTACAGGGAAGGAGGGGACACCTCTGTTAACAAGTGGCAGCACTACCCTCCTCATCTGAAACCCAAGAGGTCTCTAACCTTTCTGCTGGGCTGTCTGGCTCAATGAAACGGATGAGAGGCGGCGAAGAGAGGGTTTCGGTAGCAAAGATCCCACCCTGGAGCTGCAGTCCAAAGCCGTTCAAGGGGTCTCCTCTTAAAATCACCTCTGTTGTTTCTGTATGAACAATCTGCCCACCAGGACCCACAGTGCTGGAAGCTAATGATACTGAAACAAGAGAGGGACACAACCAAGTTAGCACTTTAAGGAAACACTGGACACTTCATTTTCCAAAGAGAAACTTAGAAACCATTTTATGAGGGAGACAGTCTGCTCAAGCAAACTGCCATCAATCTTAACAAAGCTCTTTGGAGAGAAGGGCTGCCCCTCAGATAAGAAGATATGCGTCCGCCTGCACCATCATTCCTCTACCTCTCTTCATATGTAACTAGAAGAAAGTATGACAAAAAGTCTAGATGAGAAGGAAGAGTTCTGGTGAATGAAGGCGAATATACGTGTCCCAGGATAATGTTGCAGAATCCAATCTGGGTTGGTCACCAGGGCCAGAGGTTTTGTCTTCTGAGCTTTTGGACTTGTGCTGAAGATGGGGTCCAGCACAAGTCCAAAATTATAATAGTGTACTGAAGAAATAATATTTTTTTTATTTTATTTTCCACAGGGACATTGGTGTATTTTCCACTTCTGGGAAAAATTGTTTGCATGAACGAAAGTGAATACAGGTGTCCCTGTATTCTTTTGGCATGAGTCCAAAAGCTCAGAAGACAAAACCTCTGGTCCTGGTGACCAACCCAGATTGGCTCTTGCAAGAGTTTCTGAGTTTGGAGGAAAATTTAAAGGGAGCTAACAAGAACATATCACCATGAACGTGATAAAATGGACATATTGTCCATTCCCTTTAATTCCTCAAAAAAAGGGGAAGAATTTTGAAGACGAGGCTGAATAATCCTGCAAGAGCCTGTGATCCTTACATGAACTTTTGTGCTCCTTCTTCCTCTGTCTTCTCCTCATCAATGTGGCCCGTGGGCTCATGGGATGATTGCTTCGAGGTAGAGTATTGGAATTCTGGTAGGCCAACCCTGATGTGTTCATGGTGGGAGATGCAAAGTTGGAAGCTACAAGAGCTAGATAAAAGACAAAAGAAGCCATCTGAGTATTTGACGTGAACTTCTATTTGTTCATATCAACTGAATCCCATTCTCAATTATTAGTCAAGAAAGAAAATATGTCATTTTGTGTCCCAGTTTTACTAACACATTTATCAAGAAGAGTAAATAGCTGATAATTCTTTTCCCATTCCCAGAGTATCTTACTAAATATTACTAAATTAACAATCTTCCAGCCTTGATTTTAGCATCTTTGCTGACCTACAAAAATATTTAAATTTGCCAAAATAGAAGGGCTTTCTCAAATCCTATGCAGAGTATAGAGATTCCCTTTTTATTCTCATTCTTTTAGAAATAATTGGGAAAAACTGAACTCTTATACCACATACTATGTCTCAAGGACAGGACAAGGAAGAGATTTGCAAGGAGTACTGAGAATGGTAAAGAAAAACCGTATGACTTTTTCCAGAAGACCTTGAGTGAGTGAGTCTTCAGAAGAAAAAGAGAGGGAAGGCTTGGCAATAGGAAAGGGCAAAGCTGGTCCAGAAGAAACAGCTCATTGGACAGATTTTGAGTATATCTCAGACAGAACTGTTTGCTAGGAATTCAGATTGTGACTCCCCAGATCAAGAAAGTAGAAACATAGGCTACATTACATTTACAATAGTCCTGGCTGGTTGTCTGATTCCAGGTAGGTGTCTTGCAATGTCCTGGATGGTGGGTGTGGCAGTAGCTGACGCAAGGATCCCAGCAGTGGTGGTGTTCACTCTTCTGCACTTTGACTTTTGCCAACAATAGACAGATAAGGTAACAAAAAGAGAACGTCAAAAATCACAGGCAACTGAAACCAATTGGTTGGCTCACCACTAAAAGTATTTTAAAAAACCCATTTGCATACATAAAAAAACAATAATCACCTGTCATGGCTGCCATTCTGCTAGCTTCGCATTGCAACCTGCCAGCTGGACATTAGCAATGGGAGGAGGGAGAAGATCGGAATGTGGGAAGACAAGGGAGGGGTTTGGGAACCAAGCCATGCTGGCCCGAAAAGTGGAAAGCACCAATCCAGTCCAAGGTCAACCAAAAGAATGTGGAGATGGAGAAGGCGTGGGTTCGTTACCCAAACAACATGAAGACAGCTAATTGGACATTGACTGGTAACAAGGGGATGACCAGGGTGAAAGGGGAAGTTAATTGTATCTTTTGCATGCCAAACCGGCAGATTCTGTTTCGCTACTTTTGTAACCACTTTAGCTTTCAGTTAAGTATACCCTTGGTAAAAAATGGGCCAGGAGTCTTTCTTTGCTAACTAAACTAAGTGGGATGGATGACATCAACCCATTGACAATGAACACAAATGGGAAAGAAAATCCTTAAAATAGCTGAGTAATTTTTTTGCTTGGCTTGATGTGGTTTGGAGAAAAATCCTTCATCAAGTATACTGAGATATTTGCACACTGGCTCATATAGCTTATTTGTCTTCCACTTTCAATCTGACAGGACTCATTTTTCCTGCACTTTCAAAACCACAGGATCAGGGAATAATGATGGTGAAAGGGCGAGTTCAATAGCGCCTTTGAGGAAATATATTTCTCTTTTGTGAACTTGCAATAAAGTTTCCTCTTGATAGTTTAAGGCACATTACTCTTCTGTTGCTTACATAAAGTCAGGGTAAGCACCACTGAATTAAAGAGCACATACTTCTCTTGTTGTTTCTTATTGTGGATCAAACAGTGAACATAGCTTGCAATACTTCAGGATAAATCTAGAAATTGGACAGTAGAGAATCCAGTTGCAAAAAGCTTACTCACATTGCCCCAGGAGGTTTAATAAGTACAATGGATAGTCTACAAAAGTGGAAACAGAAGCTCCTGATATTACCCGTGGGAATTACTTTTTTAGGTCAAAGGAGTGTGGTATAGCTACTTGTCACAGCAGTGTCCCTTGTCAGAGAGCTAGTCCTTCACAATATTGGTACTCCATAAAGTGTACCTGAAAATTCAATTTATAGAGAGTATCTCATCCATGAAGGATAGTTATTAGAGTGTGCAAAATTAAAAGAGCTGGAGTTAAACTCATGACTAAAAGAGATAGCCTTCGCAAGCACCAGTTGTAAAACAAGACTGGAAAATACAACCCAGGCTGAAACATCTGCCAGAGAACCTAGTCACATTTCCTGGTTGTATTCAGAACAACTTCTACAAAATCACCTTCCAAAAGTCTGCAAACATTCTCTCTAAACAACATAAAGCTAATTGTCATGAAGTGTTTCCCTACTTCAGAAAGAATGTGAAGTGTTAAAAAAACAAAAGGAATGAGAAAGTGAGTTAAAAAAAAATCTGTGATTTTTCACTTGAAAATTTCCCTCCAAATTTGCTTTGCAAAAAGTTCTTTTCATGAAGAGTTATGGATCATTGTAATTCAAGCATCTAGAAAACCACTCTTTCCTCTATACATTCAAAGGTTAGAATGTTAAAAATGCTGACAAGCTTGGCTTACCAGCTCATTTCAAAAAAAAAAAAAGTTGTTATTTAGGAGGTACTTGAGATGAAGACATTCTGATGATTTACAGAACGTAAATCTGTGTTTAATTACGTTTAGAGGATTATGAATTGTTATAGTCATCGTTTTATGCATTGATGCTGAATGATGATTGTTTTTATGACTAGTGTGTTGACACTATTTATATATTGCCATAGGCTATTTAGAGTTTTAATGGCTGAAGTGGCATGGAAGCTAAACAAACAGATGGAACAGAGAAGTTCGCATCTTGATCCCAAGACCTTTTCAAACGCACCCAATAGACTACGATTGAGGATAGGGACACAATTAAGAAAATAAAAAATCTTGATATATTAATCATATTAGTGTTCATCAATTAATTACATTCACATAAATGTGCAGGTGAATAGGCATACTGCTACGAAATCAACAGCATACATTGTTTTTAGAAGCTGGACATATACCTTGTAACAAATACATGAAAAGTCCCATCGTCACCTCAGTGTTTAATTATTTGTGGCACCTTTTACCCAAACTAAAAAATTTTTTTTTACAAAACCGAACAATTAAAATGATAACTAGAATTTGATCTATTCGTCAGCTTGGCCCATGACAGGAATGGCATTGGCTATTCCTTCACTAGTGATTTACAGGGCTTTCATAACATCACTCAGCCATCACTGAAGTATTATAAATCCTCTGTTTATTGCTATTATTTGGCACAGTGATGGTTGCCTGACACTAGAAGACACTAATTTCCCAAAGTAGAAAATTAATCACACCAATCCACAAGAATCAATAAAAGACCAGGTTCCTGTCTCCTCCCAGATGGTCTTAAGTTGTTTTTTCCCCCTCCAAAACTGTACCTAATATCACATTTCTGTGTAATCAGGATGGTGATGGGTATTTCCCCCCAGAAATACACACGCCCCAAAGAAACAGATGTATTTCATATGTTATGCTCATTCATGGTACATACCTGTATCCAGAGGCTTGAGCGGAAGTCTACTGTAGTGAGCAGGGAGTATCTCTAGCTTAACCGTTTCTGATGTGGCTGCTAACAGCTGGGTGGCCTCCAACAAGGAGCAATGCTCTGTGCTAGTCCCGTCAATGGAAAGGATGTGATCACCTACATGCAGAGCCCCACATCTGCCAGAGAAACACACAACCACAGGCATATATTGCAGTCACCTGTGGTTAAAAGTAGAGCAATTCAAAATCCATCAAAGTCACACAAAAGTTGATGACTTTGCATCATACATATTCTTTGCCATGTTCTTTGCCCAGATTCAGCTGAAACCTTATTTTTAAAAAGCCAGAAATCCAGCTTTGAAGTTTCCTGGTTGAAAAAAACCATGAAAGAACAGAGGTTTTATCATGAAAGAACATCAGTCAGGTTAACTGAACTACAGGTAACCCTTCCCTAAAAATTAAAGAGAATATTTTCATATGGTCAAATGGAATCTGAAATGTATCTTTATCGTAAGAATCTAAGGGGACTTAAAAAAAATTACCCCGGGCTTGTTCTGATTTCATTTTGTTCTTTGCCATTTGCCATTGTTTCTAATAAAAGAGTTTAACCTGTTTGTGAAGACTATATTTGCGTATGGCATTTGGAAGAATGTAGTATAGATCTCCTATACAAAGGGAAAAGTAGCAACAGCTGATGTAAAACTACAGGAAAATCAGTTTATTAAGTGTGCCTGTTGAGGTATTTGGCCAAATTCTAGTTCAAAGATGACAATGAATACAATTTCAAAAAAGTAGTGTAGTATTGCCAAGCAGGTGCTGTACAGATCACAGTTTTGCTCTTCAGCGAGTCACTGTGGAATGGTATGAATGTGAAAAAGGATGTTTATTCATTTGTTGGTGATAAAATATGGAATATGATATGACATAAAATTATGGAATATTTTGGGTGAATGGGATACCCTGTATTGAATGTTAGTTGGTGGTTGAATGCAACATAGCATGTGTCGGATGTAAATTGTGCGTAAGGACAAAATAAAACAAGGATGTAAACTGCATGAGAATAGAAAGGCAAGGAGGTCAATTCCCCTTAGTGCATTTATAATAATGGCATAAAGAATGCTCGTAGTGACATTTCAGGTATTAGTTAATTACTATATGCGCATGTAAATTTGTGTACAGATAATGACATATCGTTGGCTGAGAACATGAGAACTCTTACAGTGAATGTCAGAGACTATATGATACAATAAGGGAATATGGATCTGAACATTTCAAATATAAAACTAGTTGCCTGAAAGGAAAAACTGAGTGAATGACTGCAAATTGCATACAAATAACAAAAAAAGCAAAGGATTGGATCTGATACTTCAGGAGGATGTTGAAGCTGAATGGAAAATGGATAGAAAAATGTAAAAAAATGTTGGTAGAAAATGAATGAATAGCAGGCTTGTTGCAGAGAGAGAATCTTTGTTGAAAGACAAAAAAAAAATAGCTTTAATTAGGAGTATGCCTTTACCCATTTTGTTATATGAAAATAAGAGCTATCAGGAGAAACAGAACAAATGGGGACAGAAAGATTCATTTAAGAAGCATGTTTAACAAAAGATAAGGTCAAAAACTGAAGGTTGAGAAATGAAGGTGAACTGAGTACAAACGGAGTGATAAATACAAAATAAGTATGTCGTGATGGTTTGATTATATAGACAGAATGAATGAATGACAACTAAATTGTGAAATACTTTTATGAAATAATGAATAGGTCAAAAGGAAGGGGAAAACAAGGAAGCCTGTGGTTGGATGAAGTAGATGACATCCTGAGAAAAATAAAAATGATAGTTTAAAGAACAAAGAGCAATATATAAAGCCTTGTATAACATGCCGAGAACAAGAATGTTTTGCAAGACTAGAAAAGGATGAACAGGAACAGTGAAATGTAAACTAGATTTAGCAATTTTTTCTTGACTTATCTAATTCCTTCAGTTTAATTGGTTTTACATTTCTTATTGTTTTTTGCAGTAACATGTCTTGCCATAAAAGGCGTGCAGTTACTTTTCGATGCAAATAGATAAGATTTTGGAGAACTAATTAATCTGTGAGTGTTCATATTAAAAGTTCAACATCATTTTGCAAGTTTAACAGGGTTTATTTATTTCTGATAAGCCAACTTTAGTTATTGAACAACAGATATACTTCGTTTCCAATAATATTATCAGGGGTTTTCTTTTTTTAGATGTTTCATACTACTTATAAAGATGGTTTCCACTCTTGAAATAGTCTGAAATATTTGGTATGGAAGGGACAACCTTCCCACAGATGTGCCCTAGATAAATTCAGTTCCTTAAAACACTGCATTACAATCCTGAGGTTTTTACTGATACAGACATGAAAGCCAGCTGGGGCCAGTCACTCTCTCTCAGCCCAACCCACTTCACAGGGTTGTTGTTATGGGGAAAATAGGAGGCAGGAGCATTAGCTATACACATCACTTTGAGTCAGTGGTGGGTTTCAAATTTTTTTACTACCGGTTCTGTGAGCGTGGCTTGGTGGACGTGGTGTGGCTTGTGGGCGTGGCTTGGTGGGCGTGGCAGGGGAAAGTTACTGCAAAATCTCCATTCCCTCCCCACTCCAGGGGAAGGTTACTGCAAAATCCCCATTTCTTCCCGATCAGCTGGGACTTGGGAGGCAGAGAATAGATGGGGGTGAGGCCAGTCAGAGGTGGTATTTACTGGTTCTCTGAACTACTCAAAATTTCCGCTACCGGTTGTCCAGAACTGGTCAGAACCTGCTGAAACCCACCTCTGCTTTGAGTCGACCAAAAATAAAGATAGGGTAGAAATCAAATACACAAATAAAGTTTTTCCCTTATGTAAGAAATGTAGTTTGTGCAGAGTAGCACTTATACAGTGCTTGTTTTTTCTCAAGCTTCCCCAGATCTCACCAGAGGAAAAACATTTTAAACAGAAATAAATATTAAACCAAACATGTTCTCTGGGAGAACACAATCACAGTTCAGCCTCCTACCTGTCTCCCACACTAGCTGGCTTGATCTTCTCAATGATTATGACCTGTTTATTCCGATGGGTGTTCATTGATAATGTGATTCCTAGGGCAGAGCCGGGAGCCTTTGCAATTTCCACTAGCAAAGGGCCTGACGCATTGGCTACCATATCTATAAATCAAAAAAGACATCTGGAATTAATTCTGCTTAGCTTTTCCCAATGGGAACATCAAATGTGTTAGGTGGGAATACCAGCAGTATTTACGATATACTGGACATATATGGTCACATAGGAGCCTGGATATTATGTAGAACATAATACTACACAACCTTTAACATATATTGAAATTCAGAAATTCAGGACAAACTATAAAGCAAGCATGCTTATAAAGTCAACCTCTAAAATCTCTATGTTTGCAAATGTCCCTTCTCAGCTACTGCTTAAAGATCTCAATGATCAACAAAATGACAGACCATAATAGGCAGCCCAAGACAGCAACTGGAATAGTTTTTTTAAAATAATAATAATTATAATTAAGAACTATAATTAACAGTACACATTATACAGGACTAAGGATAGCTCCAGGGCCAAAACCAGAACTTTATTTCATTGTAAAATCTGATGTCTGAAGGATTATTGTTCCATCTTGGTGAGGAACCAAGGAGTACTTAATGGGCTACTTTGTGACATTTTTGCAGGCTTTCTGGCATCTCAGGAGAAGGAACAGGTGTATCCTACCTAATATCCATGCAAAGTATTCTAAGTTATTTATGGCTATTCAAGGGCTAAAATGGAACATACAAATAGAAGGCAAAGTCCATACAGTGTGTGAAGGTTTGTTGCTCAGTCACTAAGTCTTGTCCAACTCTTTTCAATCCCATGGACCACAGTACACGAGCCCCCCCCCATCCTCCACTGTCTCCCTGAGTCTGCCCAAACTCATACTCACTATTCTATTCTATTCTATTCTATTCTATTCTATTCTCTTCTATTCTATTCTATTCTATTCTATTCTATTCTATTCTATTCTATTCTATTCTATTCTATTTTATTCACCATCTCTCCCTATCCCACCATCTCATCCTCTGCTGTCCGTCCCCTTCTCCTTTTGCCTTCCATCTTTCCCCAACATCAGGGTCTTTTCCAGTGAGTCCTCTCTTCTCCATTAGGTGACAAATGTATTGCTTCAGCAGCTTCAGTATCTGTCCTTCCAAAGGACAGTCGGGGTTGATTTCTTCTAGGATGTGTGAACAAGATTTGGGTAATTTCATTTGTGTATAATTATCACATGTCCTATTTGGCATCTCCCTTGACATGATCTGGTATTTTGCTTTATTAAAAACTAAATGTTTAGCTTGACTAAAAGTGCTTACTATTTGCCTTTAGGGAAAATAATAAAAAGCTTTGTTTGGTAAAAGCTCTACTCCACACTGGATTATTTACTAAATACTGGATCCTGCCAAGAAATGCTTATACTATGAAGCATCTATCCCCATTACTTTACATACAGTATCTTAAAGGAACCTGAGAAAGTGAGAACATAATTTGTACTATTGAGACCGTATTCTGTAAGCTATGTTATACATACACACAAATGTTTCTCACAGCTTTTTAAGATCTAACAGTACATCCCAAACATTTAAATTATAACTGGAGCATATCCCATTTAGACAGACTTTAAACAAATCTAAACACATGTTACTAAACTTAGTTAAATATCTGGAGAGAAAAACACACCAAACTTTCACAAAATATATAAGTGTACCTAAATCTAGACCAACTAGATGTTCAGAATTAACAAAAATTATCTTACTTAGATATATGGATTAATGGCAAAAAGCATGCAGTGGATATTACATTTAACTCAGTGATGGGTTCTAAATCCCATCGCTACCGGTTCGCACGCGTGATGCTTCTGCATATACACAAAAGCATCTGGGGTGGGCGGGCGGAGCCTCCCACCGCCACCACCGGTTCGTAGAACCATACCGTACCATACCGGTAGCAACCCACCACTGATTTAACTATGCTTTAAGCATGTACCTCCATTTTAGGACAATTAACCTTAGATAACAGAAAGGAATGAAACCTTTAAGAAGATTTAAGAAACCCTACCCATCCAAATGATAAACTAGCCTTAATTATCTATTAATAATGGAATTAACTACATTACAGTAAATGGGATCTATATGGTTCTTTGATGTGTATATGCAGGACAAACATTTCTAGAACAGCTGGATCTGGTTTTGAAAAATCAAAGTCTTCACTTATTTTAACCTAATTGCAACACAGGCTACAAAAAGGTAATCAATAAATATAAAACTATAATGTTCCCACGCTCACTGGAGAATTGTTCACCTCTGAAAATAGCGGTAATTTCTGCGGCTTAATCTCTATATGGTCAACCTCTATTTTTGACTATCCAGATCCTCATATTTTTCAAAATCATTCTTTTTAGTTAAAATGATCATTTTAAAATTATGACTTACACACCTTGCTCACCTGAGGCTGAAATATATCCAAGCAGTACACACTTAAAAATTAAAAGATTAATGACCTGGCATTTATTAGTTGTCAAGTATCTTTCATCAATATAGCAAATATATTCAGTGATAAGGAGCTGCTTTTAGAGAGAGAAAAGTAACAGAGTAACAGAGTAACAGAATTGGAAGGGACCTTGTAGGTCATCTAGTCCAACCCCCCCCCAGCTGAAGCAGGCATTTCCGACAAATGGCAGTCTAATTTCCTCTTGAAAGTCTCAATTGTTGGAGCTCTCACAACCTCCGAAGGCAAGCTGTTCCACTGGTTGATCGCTCTCACTGTCAGAAACTTTCTCCTTATTTCCAGGTTGAATCTCTCCTTGGTCAGTTTCCATCCATTATTCCTTGTCTGGCTTTCTGGTGCCTTGGAAAATAGCCTGACCCCCTCCTCTCTGTGACAGCCCCTCAAGTATTGGAAGACTGCTAT
>QLTV01000597.1:3434113-3452367 GCA_003457575.1 Thermophis baileyi | reverse complement strand
CGTCTGTCTGTCTGTCTGTCTGTCTGTCTGTCTGTCTGTCTGTCTGTCTGTCTGTCTATCATCTGTCTGTCATGGCCTCATCAGAGCCCGGTTCGGAGGAGGAGTTGGAATTGGCACCATCTGACAATTGAGGCACGTCAGGGGCCCCTCAGACATTGGGGGAGGTGGTCGACCAGATACAGAGCTGCCTGCCTGCACAGACAAAGGGGAGGATCGGCTGCTGACTGGCAGTGGTGCTGATAAGATCTCCTTTGATGAGGAACTGTTGCCTCCTCCACTCAATCCAAGGGCAAGGAAAGTGGAAAATAGGCAAGCCCAGAGAAGGGCTGCAAGGCTACTAGGAAGGAGGTCGCCCCACCCCTCCTCACAAGGAACACCTGGAGGGTAGTAACTTAAGGAGAAGCCATGGGGAGTTAGTCTTTGCCAGGAACAATTGTTTGCTTTGGCTTATACTCCCCCGGCTTTGACTCGGGCCTGTTGCTGTTTGCCTTGCCTCGCTTGGAAGATTGCTCTTCACATTTGGTTTTGGACCTAGCCCTTCTCTTGTGGCCTGCATTTGGCCACAAGAGAAGGGCTGCATTTGCTTCACTGTGCCTTTGGAACTGCTTCTTGTCTGGTGCCTGTTTCTTGTCCTGAGGATTGCCCTTGTCTTGTGCCTGGACTCTGCCTTGTGGATTGGATGTGGACTCCATATTACTAAAGTGTCATATATATATATATTTGTGTGTCTTTAATTGAGGCTATTTACCTTCCAACAGCATCTACAGTTCATAGGACAACAGTGCAAATCAGCTTTAAAAACAAGGGCAATTTAAGAGTGTACATGTTATTAAATAACAAAATCTTATATGTATTCCCCAGAATGGAATCAAACCCAACAGCCCTTACCCATTATGGAGACGTCATACTCAATCTGGAACAGGGCCTCCTGGCTGCACTGACGCAGAATGTTTAGCGCATCAGCATGACTCACACCGTGAAGAGGAATCCCATCCACACTCAACAGCCGGTCCCCAATTTTCAAAGACCCTTCCCTGCATAAAATGATAAAGGCATCCATTAGGAACACATATCTGACAGGGTCAGAATATTCTTGAGATGAATGCTTATTTGGGAACTTTATTTACTAACAACAACTTTCAAAGTTTCTACATCTGCTCAAAGATGTGCATGTAGTGGGTCCAGGAGCTTTCCAAGTGTGGGATGCAACTTTTGATAAGGTACAGAACAAATCTGGATAGTGTTCCTGCTTTGTCAGGGGAAGCTCACAGTGAGTTTTGAGATAATTCTAACTTTGATTGTATAAGACTGACCTATAAAGCAGGAAAACTGTCAAAACTTGTTCCTGCTTTGCTTGAATGAACCTGTGGTAAACTCATCTACGCAACCAGGGAACAAACCTGGAGCAAATTTTGAGCGGTAGGGTAGACCTGTAAGTCTAGTTACCTGTCTAAGCCAGTGTTTCTCAACCATAGCAACTTTAAGCTGGGTGGACTTCAATGCCCAGAATTCCCCAGTCAGCTCTGCTGAGAAGCTGAGATACACTGGTCTAAGCCCTATCTGATCACCAGTAGCTTTGTAATTTGGTGATTTGTTATTTATTTTTATTAATAAAGGTTGCACAAATTTATTTCTCATTTTAAAGAATCACAGTCTGATAAACCCCGTGCACTTGTTTAGGTTTCTCTGAGCTGTTATTTGCTTGACACAAAAAGGATGGCGGGAAAAAATTAGGGCTTATGCATTTTTTTTACTCTTTCTTTTAGTTAATTATCTTTCAAATGTTATTACTTCCACATCTGTTTTCCGGTGTTACTTTTTTCATTAATATTCTAGTATTTCTGTACTGCATGGAGAAAATCTATCTATCTATGTGGTGTCTATGAGTCGAAAACAACTTGATGGCACATTATTTTCATAGTGACATTTTTATAACACATTCCCGCCCCTTGCAGTCCATCACTACTGCACCGCTGAACCTGCAATTGGTTTTAAATGACCCACCACTGATTAAATTTTTCAAATGTATTTTCCATAGTTCATCTTTTCTGGCTACCCAGAACTAGTTCAGTAGAACTCAAAGGGAATCTGTGTTGAAGAAGCAATGGACAATAGACCAAATGTAGAGATGCAAAGCTATTGGGAATGTTTTTATAGGTGGTATGAAAAATATGTATTTGTTTAAGTTTCACTGGTAAATGTGGAATTATGTGAACATTACCTGTCTGCTGGGCCACCTGGTCTAACATAAGTCAGTACTAATGGCCTGGATTTATGCCAGTCTTCATGGGCTCCTCCTGTAAGCAATTTGCAAAAATAATTCATAACTGATACAGACACATATCCAACAAATCTGTAAAAAGAGAACACATTTTTAAATCAGCAAGCGGCTAGCAGTCATTTTGTGGAACATATGGAGAAACCTGGTAGTATCCCATCTGTCAGTCTCTGAAGATTACTTTTCCATCTCCCCAAAGATGCCCTTTGGAAAGCCACCTTAGAATGGCATTGGACACCCACTTCCTCCTTTTCCCCTGTTTCCAAATGGCCCAGCATGTTGCTAATTACAAGTGCACTGACCTCGTAGTACAAATCCAAAACTATTGCCTTCTTTATAGAGGGTAACTTCAATGGTTTTTGGAATGATGCCAGCACTATTATCAGGGGCTGCAGACAAGGGAAATAAAAGGATGAGCTAATGCTTTCCACTTGCTGAACTCTCCTTCTATAAAATCTGCATATTTATAAGTTCTGCAGATGATCTCAAACACAAAAAAGTCATCCACATAAGCCTTCTAGGTTTCATAAACTGGACCATTGCCTATAATGCTTGTCATAACTGAATAACAGCATTAAAATTACCGGAATCTGTCTTACAAATTGCCTCTGATCAATCTTAATAATACACATATACATACATATATCCTGAGCTTGTTTTAATATATTAACAAACCAGAGCCTTTTCTTCTACAAGCTTCAAAGCTCAGTAGGATTCCTAGAGCTAACAGTTTTTGCCACAGATGTTTATTGGATTCTCAAATACCTTAATAATAAGCCAGCTGGCAACTTTGAATGAATACATTCAAATCCTCATGGCTAAGAGGACAGTTGTTGATTGGGATCATTAAGTGGAGAAAATGATTAAGTGTAAAACAGCGCTGAAGGAAATGTGTCTTAGTCCATATTTAATTCAGTACTTCATTTAATTTTAAACACTTATGAAAGCAATGCAAAAACAAAGACTGCATCTGTTACAAGTAAATGGCAACCTATCACACATTCTGTGTTATGACTTTCCAGACAAAATGCTTGCCTCCTTCTCATAATAGTGTGTGAAATATATGCACAATATGAATCAAATAAATTGGTGGAAGAATTAATAGTGTTTTTAAAAATTCACCAATTAAGTAGATTGGTGAATTGAGAAAGAGGAAGAAATTATTACATTTAAATGGCAGCCCCAAGCCACCATTTTAGAAATGCTATCTCCCCAGCTTTTCATACATTTGAGCTCTCAACCTGATGCCCTCCAGATATATGAAGAGTAGAACATTCAATAATCCTGATCAGCCATTCATTTGCCTTGCTATCAGGGAATTCTTGGAGTTGCAAATAAAGAAAGACTGTCCAGAAGAGAATATATCTTCTAAGACGCTAGAAGATTCCTGTGCCTCTAAAATCAAGGAAAGTCTATTATTTTACTTCAAAATTAAAATCCAATAAATTAACTACCACACTGATAGTCAACAAAGATTTCTTTCATTGACAGATCAGTCTAGTATTATTATTTGAGTTAGATCCAGAAATGAGCTCTTCAAACTAGGTGGTACAGTAGAGTTTGCATTTTCTACCTCAGAATCCTCCTTCTGGGTCAAAAATCTTCCCATTGTCACAAACAGTTGTTGTGTAACTGGACAGAAGCAAAGCCTGCTTCCAACGCTATGTAATGTTAATAACATTTACAACCCACTAGCCGAAATTAAATGTACTCTTTAATATTTTAAACCAGCAATAAAAATATTTAGTTGAGTAAAAAAGGCCATTGTATATTGAGCAAAATTAAGCAGCAACTCTTCTAGCATATTATTTAAAATCATAATCATTTCTAACATTACAATAATTTTTCTTCTCTAACCTTACTCATTGCCAACCTCTGTCCCTTGCAACTCAGAACAATCTTTCAGCGATCTTATGAAATCGATTGTAATCCACTAATGGTCATGTCATAGTGTGTTATTTGTCACATTACAGTTTTGTTTGATGTCCAAGTTGAATCCATAAATGGATTCAAGTTTGTGGGTCAAAAGAGAATGGTTGAGGTTTCATGAGCAGACAGGAGGCCTTCTGCTGTAGAGACGAGTTTATTTTGTGAGTAAACAAGGAACAGGAACAATAGCATAAACTTAAAGATCATTTTTTGAATGATAAGGACCCAGACTGTGGGGGCAATATGCTGAATCTGTAAACCACTTAGAGAGGGTTGTAAAGCATGGTGAAGCGGTATATAAGTCTCAGTGCTATTGCTATTGCTATAATCATGACCACAATGTGTGGTCTGCTTTCTGTATTTATTGATGCTTCTAGTATCTATTTTATATACCCACTGATATTTGTGAAATCTTTAGTACTGTTAAATATTTATGAGCAACAACATCCAATAATTAACAGATGGATAAAAGCAGCATCTACTGTAATCACTCTGTGTAAGAAATCATTGGCAAAATGTCACTTCAAGTAAAAGAATTTCAGATGCCAAGGCTGGAACATCCTGAACAGCTGGAGAAACTACTACCAACTGAAGTAGGATTACTGGTCTCATATGTTTGTATGTTTCTTCACAAAAAGAAAGAGGTGGAAAGAGTAGGGAGGTTCCCTAATCTTAAAACACTGAACCATAAAGCTTTATTAAGGATATACTAACCAGCTAGTGGTAGCTCATATTCTACTTCTAATATTACCCTTTCTCCCACATTCTTCAATAGACTTATAATTTCATCATGTCGCAATTTTGTCAAGTTAATCCCGTTCACTGACTTGATGTAATCACCAACATTTAGCTGATCACTCCTGTAACATACAAAACAAAATATCTTCAGTTCTTTCCAGGGCCAGACATTATAGTCTTGAGGCAATTGTCTCAGATAATAGAAGCATAGAGACAGTTTTATTATTTTTGCTTTAAATTCCCTGGCTGTTTTCTTTATTGAACGGTACATTCAATTGTATAAACCCCACAAGCAGGCCCTAGGTAGATTGTTGTCCTTTCCAGTCACCAAAAAGTCTTGGATCAACTCTGGTTATATCTTTACTGACTAGCTAAATAGAAAGATCTGTACAGTAAACAACATGCAGAGCAAAAAACAAATCTTACTTAATACCTGAGGTGTCCATCTTTTTTTAAAAACAAACAAACATGGCAACAGAGAAAATAAAAGGATTTATGATGTTCAGTCTTAAATCCTATCTGCAGAACCTGTCTTAGCTGGGAGGGTAGAAGGAATAAGTCATTCCAAGCTGGGATCCTAACAAGAAGCTCAAAATGCAATGCCACTTAAACACTACATACAGTACCTTCCAAGAAATTAAGTGAAATATGTCTTCCCAGAGGGATTTGTATTCCTCGTAGACAGCTGGTAATTTGCATCCTATTATTGCCAGCTGTCTGCAAGGAATATGGATCCTTCTATTTCCCACTGTCCTGTCATGGCTGAAGGGGTTTCTTGGATGAGAAGCGAAGCGTCATCAGGGAAGGAACAGGAAGGTCTGGTTGCCTCCTGAAAAAGCACCTTTGGGACAACCATAATCTCGATGACTGAGAATCTCTACAAAAAATACCATTTAAACTTGATGTTTGCCATTTGACGTGTGTTGTATTGACTATCTGACTTGCTAGTTTACTCTTGCTATACATTTCATTCTCCAATCTTGCAACCGAGAAACTCTGCATCTGTAATTATCTTACCTTGCTGCCAGTCCTCCTGGCCTTAGATTAGAGACCCTCGGTTTCCCATCTTTATCTGTGCCACCAGCTATAGTTAATCCAAGGGTGCTTCCTTCCTTTTTGATTAGCTCCACAATCGTGACTCCTCTAAATTCTTCTGATGATATAAAGAGAGAACAATTCAGGGCACAGGATTTTTATTACTGTGAAACATTTATACTGGAGCATTTAGATTATTATTATATCGGAGCATTTGGATCGCGTCTTTTGATTTCTGGAAGAGGAGGCATTCAAGAAAACTTGTACAGAAATGTAGATTTGAAGACTTCAATAGCAAAATTATTAATACAATTAAAAGGACTACACAGATGAAAGACAGTCCAGCTAAGTAATTTATGATAACAATATCTCTATTGAAAAGAAAATAGCATATAAATATGTACTATATAATATTGTGTATCTGTAAAAGGCAGCAAGTAAGAAGAATAAGCAAAATATAAAAAAATAGGTAGAGAAAGGAACTTCTTTGTCACATGGGAAAATCTGCATTGGAAACATGGCTGATTCCAAGTATTATTGTTCCAATTATATAAGCATGGAGTTCTAATATTCTGGGGAGCCGAAGGTGATGATATGACAGGAAGCCTGATTATAATTCATGACAGAAGACTTGTACACAATATGATCAAACACAAAAATTCCAGATTTTTTAAAATTTTATTCTGTAGTGCTGCTCCATTGGACCTTTTTCAGCTACGAAAGGATTTTTTTTCTAGATTGTTTAGTTTATCCATTCATCCATTCATCCATCCATTCTGAGCTCACCTTAGGTACAACTGTAGCTTAGCCATATGGTTAGGTATCCTTTTCACCTTGTGCAGTCTAAACCTGAGGACATGAACAAGCTATTTGGAAGTAGTAAGTCTATTTCCCTAATTCCTTTTCTTTATTTAATCAAACTTCTAGTCTGCCTCAGTTGCAATCACAACTCCAGGTCATTGGCAAAATATGAATAATAGTTAGGATTAAAGCAACAAATGAAAAGGTGAAATGACAATAAATAGTGACATTACCAATCACATTGGGGCAAATGGCAGGACTCATTACAAAGCACTATAGAATGTATATAGGAGTTAGATCAAAAGCCAGGCCCTGCTGAAAAAGGCCAAGTCATCAAATTTTCCAAAAGCACTTCAGAGTTAGTTTTCCAGAAGGCACATGTTGCCGTAGGCAAAGCCTTCTACAAGTCCCACATTGCTTTAACAATAGGACCTGTTCATTGGCTACAGAAGGGATTACTGTATCTTTGAAGGATGAAGTTGAATGAAAAGTGAGGACTGTTTATTATAGAAGAGAGAAGGCGCAATGGCTCAGTGGTTAAAGACACTGAGCTTGTCAGCTGGAAAACTGACAATCTGGGTTCAAGACCCAAGCACTGGATGACAAGGATTCAGCTGGGGAGACTCACAAACTCGATGACAGATGGAGAAATCCTCACAGAATGGGAGCAGAAAAAAACACGTGTCCTGTTCAGGCTGAGGACTGAGTCAAAGAGGGGATATTGAGGCAGGAGGACGAAGATATACAATTTGACAGACTCAGTCCTCATTGGCTGAAGGGACAGTGTCATTCCATTCTTGGAGGTTAGCTCCACCCACTATGGAGAAAAATAGGTACCACTTCGGTGGGAAAGTAACAGTGTTCCATGCTCCTTTTGGTGTATAGTCATGCTGGCCTCATGATCATGGAAATGTCTTTGGACAATGCTGGCTTCCTCAGCTAAAAAAAGAGGTGAGCACTGCCCCCCTAGAGTCAGAAACAACTGGACAGAGGAAACTTTTACCTTTACTTATTTATTATCATACCCCTGATGATTAAAAGTTGAAGCAGCATTACATCAATTGCTGCCAGAGCATCATATTCTACACCGGGGGTGTCAAACTCAAGGCCCACGGGCCAGATCTGGCCCATGGGGTGCTTAGATCTGGCCCATGGGGCCACCCTGGAAACAACAAAGGACTGGCCTGTGGTGCCTCTGCCAGTGAAAATGGAGCTTGCAAGAGCTGCACACGGCCCTCCCGAGCTCCGTTTTCACTGACAGAGGGTTGCAGGAGGCCATCCCAACTGAAAACAGAGCTCAGCAGAATGCTCGGGCCACCACAGGCACCCCGTCAGCTCCAACGTCTTGGGGATGCCATTTGGGCAGGGGGAGCCTCACGTCGCTGACAATCAGGCAGGGGGGAGCCTCTTGACATTTGCCAGCCTTCGGACTTATTACGGGCAAAGACTGGAGATGCCAGCGGAGCTCGCCGATGGTGTTAGTGACGCCCAGCTGGCTTGCGGGCATCGTCAGACGCATGCACTGAGCGCTAAGAGACCAGTTCAAGACTGGTCTGGACCGGGCGTTGAGACAGGCGTGCGTGACCCGAGGCTTGCCAATGTGTCTCGTTTCTTGGATGCAAGCCGCTACGGAAATAGACGTTGAATTACGACAAGATGATCGGTCTCAAACGGACTGGGTCCCCAGACAACGGGGTGGCATGTCAGTCAGACAAAGCAGGGGATTGACTGGAACACAAGCGACCCTGCTCCTTACATCAACCAGGGCTGCGCCGGCCGGGGGAATGATGATTTGTTTCTGTTGTGGGAAGCTGGGACATCGCGCTGTGGAGTGTTCTGAGGGCCAAAAGCCCATGGTGCCTACCCCTAGCATCACAGTACCACGGGGTAGTGGACGTGCCATGGCGAGAAAAAGCGTTTGCCGATTGACTGAGGGTACGCGCATGTCACAACACGGGGTCCCCTACTGCAGCCGATGTCGCCCCTGTGGAGGTGGAAGAGTCCAGTACTAGCGGTGATGAGGCGGTGGAGGACCCCATGGTAAGTGATCCTGTACAACCCTTCCTTATTCAAGTAAAGATCAGGACAGCAACCAAGGTGCAAGAGTGTAAGGCTTTGGTGGACTCAGGATGCACTAGGTGTCTTATGAGTTCCACTATGGCCACTCAATTAGGCCTCCAGCTTAGGAAGTTAGCCACTCCTATACGCTTTGAGCAAATGGATGGTTCTGTGCTTGGTGGTCAGCCGGCAACACATATAACCGAACAACTCTCCTTAGAAATCGGACCCCACCAAGAACAAATCCGATTTGTCGTGGTTCCACATATCACAGAAGCCATAGTTCTAGGTTTGGTGTGGCTGGACATGGTTCCACGTATCACAGAAGCCATAGTTCTGGGTTTGGTGTGGCTGGATAAAAGGGGCCCGACAATATGGTGCGGGGGGGGGGTTGTAGACATTTGCGTTTGGCTGTTGGGCCCAATCCGCCCCTACATGAACAGTGTGGGGGTAGCAAGGGGGACGGTGATGGGGGGGTTTCCCACAGTATATGACGACCTCAGGGAAGTGTTTAGTGAGAGGGAATGCGATACCCTACCTCCCCACCGTGCAACCGATTGTGCCATCGAGATCCTTGCCTGGAGTGGTTCTACCGAAACCGAAGATGTATTCAATGACTCCACAGGAGATGGCGGAAATGTGCCAGTACATCGATAAGAATCTGAAACGGGGGTTCATACAGCCAGCTAGGTCGAGCTGCTCCAGTACTACTAGTAGCTGCTCCAGTACTATTTAGGGAGAAGGAGGATGGGGGGTTGCGCCTCTGTGTTGATTTTCGGGGTATCAATGCAGTGTGCGTTGAACACTTATATCCTCTCCCATTGATGAAAGCTATGTTGGCATGCTTGGTGGAGGGGAGGGTCTTCACAAAATTAGATCTCAGAGAAGCGTATTACAGAGTTCGGATCAAACCTGGGGACGAATGGAAGATCACTTTTAATTGTCCTCTAGGGAGTTATCAGTTCAAGGTCATGCCATTCAGGCTACAAGGAGCACCCGCTGTCTTCATGCAGCTTATAAATGAAGTGTTACAAGACCATTTATATAAGGGGGTGCTTGTGTACCTGAATGACATATTAATATACACTAAAACCCTAGAGGAACACATTCCATTGGTCCGCCAGGTCCTCCGAAAACTCTCCAACGCTAAACTCTACGTGAAGACATCAAAGTGTGAGTTCCATAAAACACAACTGGACTACTTAGGCTATCATATTTCCCCAAAAGAGATCGAAATGGATCCCGAGAAAGTGAAGGTGGTGATAGATTGGCAGGCTCCTAAGACGCATAAACAGTTGCAGAGCTTCTTAGGGTTTGCAAATTTCTATCGGTAATTTATTCCATCATTTGCTAGGGTAGCATTGCCCTTGACAGACCTTTTGCGCACTAAACACTTACCTGGGAAACCAAGTCCAGGCCTCCCCTAACAATGGACGATGTTATGTCAGTGTGCTTTTGAGCAGTTAAAGGCCTTGTTTGCAAAGGAGCCAGTATTAAAGCATCCCGACCCTGCTAAACTATTTGTTGTGCAGGCCGATGCCAGTGACGTGGCTGTGGCTGCAGTTCTGTTGCAAACAAATGAGCGGGGGATGTTGCAACCATGTGCATACACCTCCAGAAAGTTGAACGACACTGAACGCAAATGGGCAATCTGGGAGAAGGAAGCCTTTGCGGTTCGGTGGGCTCTGCTGAGATGGCGACATCTATTGGAAGGGGGTGGATTACCATTTGAGGTCTGGACGGACCATAAAAACTTGGAAGCTCTTCAGGCCCCACATAAATTGTCGCCCAAACAAGTCAGATGGGCTCTATATTTCCGACGGTTCAATTTTCGCCTCCGGTATATACCAGGCAGACAGACCTTTCTAGCTGATGTGCTATCGAGAAAGCCCCAGTATGCTAGCAAACAAGATGAAACAATTCAGGCAATTATACCAACCATGGACTCGTCTGGAGAGACGTTGTCTTCGGCACCTAAAGACACTGGTAAAGTAATAATAACGGGCTTAGTGGATGACATGAAAAAAGCCCTAGCGACTGATCAGTGGTACCAGGCTAATTCCACCAGTCTTAGCCTCAGAGAGGGGTTTGCCTGGAAGGGGAATAAAATATATGTTCCGGAGGCCCTCCGGCCTGAAGTCCTGCGTCGATGTCATGATATATGAACAGTTGGTCACTTTGGTTTCTTAAAAACCTTACATCTAGTTAACCGACAGTTCTGGTGGCCTCAGTTAAAAAAGGATATCGAGGCATACGTTCGTAGTTGTCCAACATGTATGACGATGAAGAAACAGCCAGGCAAACCACCTGGCCTGTTACAGTCCGTAGCAAATCCTAGTAGACCATGGCAGGAGATTGCTATGGATTTTATTGTAGACCTCCCTAGCAGCCGTGGTGACACAGTAATCTGGACCATGGTGGACCTGTTCTCCAAGCAGGCCCACTTTGTTGCCTGTCCCAGCTTACCATCTGCCCGGAAGTTAGCCGACTTGTTCCTAAAACATATATATCGAATACATGGAGTTCCGAGAAGGATAATTTCAGACAGGGATGTGCAATTCACTGCCAAGTTCTGGTGGCAATTTTTACTTAGGATTGGATCATCACAAGGGTTGAGCTCAGCCTTCCACCCTTCTACTAACGGTGCTGTTGAAAGGACGAATGCAATGGTGGAACAGTATATTCGGTGTTATGTGAAACACCAACAGCACAACTGGGCAGACTTGTTAACATTCGCGGAGGTGGCATACAATAATGCTGTCCACAGTAGCACTGGACATACCCCGTTCCACATTGCTACAGGGAGTGAATTCATACCAATCCTGAATGTCCTCAACCACAATCCAACAATGCGGGGGTACGGGAATGGATATCCGGGTTGGAAAAGGTATGGGTTAATGTCCGGGAAGCATTAGAAACGGCTAGGCAACAGTATAAACTGCAAGCCGATAAAAAGAGAAGACCCCAAAACCTTTTTTACGTAGGCCAACATGTCTACCTTTCTACGAAATACCTAAAGTTGAGGGTACCGTGTAAAAAATTAGCACCAAAGTTTATTGGTCCATTTCCCATCATTAGAATAATAAACCCCATCATGATGCAGTTAAAACTCCCACTGTTATTAGGGAAAATGCACCCAGTGTTTCATGTTAGTTTAATACGCCCCATCCATACATCCCCATTATGGCCGGCTCGCCAGCCACCTGGTCCTATAAACGTAAAAGGTGCACCACACTATGAAGTTGAGGAGATCATAGATTCCCGAATGTATCAGGGCTGTATTCAATATTTGATTCTGTGGAAAGTATACCCACTGGCGGAGGCATCATGGGCCCCATACTCCCATATCAAGGCCGATAACCTCATTGCCCAGTTTCACCAGAAACATCCCGGAAAACCGGCTGCGATCACGTAACAGAACATCCTTACTCTCTACCTTTTCTTTCCTAGACGTCCTCATGGTAGAGGGGCCGCATGTCAGCTCCAACGTCTCGGGGCTGCCATTTGGGCAGGGGAAGCCTCACATTGCTGACAATCGGGCAGGGGGGAGCGTCTCGATGTTCGCCAGCCTTCGGACTTATTACAGGCAAAGGCTGGAGATGCCAGCGGAGCTCACCGATGGTGTTAGCGACGCCCAGCTGGCTTGCGGGCATCGTCGGACGCATGCGCAGAGCGCTAAGAGACTGAGCGATCATGGTTTGCTTTGAGCGATGTTGGGAGGGGGGTGGAGTCGCAGGGTGGGGCACGCACGAAAGTTTAAATAGGTGGCGGGAGCATCGGGGGGTTGCTGCTGACAAAGTTTTCATTCAGTGAATGATTGTTGGTGAGTACCAGGAGTTTGGGGATCAAAAGACTTCATGTACAAACCGTTGTGTTCGAGCTTTTGTTCCATCAACTCCCTGTAACCTGACACCCCCGACACGAGTGATGTCAAGCTGGCCACGCCCCTGGCCATGCCCCCAGCCCCCCCCCAAGATCAAACACAACCCTGAGGCGGCCCTCAATGAAATCGAATTTGACACCCCTGTTCTACACTTTTTTCAAACTTGGCAACTTTAAAACGTTTGGACTTCAACTTCCAGAATTCCCCAGCCAGAATAGAATAGGTTTAAACAGCTTTTATTTGATCAGCCACTGAAGAACTGAAACAAAAAAAGGGGAAAGGAAGGCAGCTGCCCACATTTCTTCAGCAGCATTTTCTTCTGTCTCTTCCCTTTTGCTTTTATTTATTGATCATTGCTTTGGCACCAACTGTTGTAATACTGCTTTATCTGATACAGTACGCCATATGGGACTCTATGTTCATTTTCTCTTTCTAATATCTGCCAATTACTTCCACTGGTTTTTAAGATCTGAGTTTACATCATCATTCTATTGATATTACCATTTCACAAGCATTTGAGCCACCTGTGGAACCATGGTTGACGAAATACTGTTATACTTTTATAGCATTCCAACATAATCCAGTTGAGTGCCAGTAGCCTCAGCATGGACAAATTTGAAAAAACACTGTTCCACACCAATACTTGTAATAACAGTGCTGTGGAAAACACCCTCAAATATATATGAAAACACTGGAAAGGGATAAATATTCTGGGTTATCTATTATACAGTACTTGTCACCTTGACTCTTAATGTTAAAGTCAGATTATCTTTTAAGTGAGGAATGTTACATCTTTTACGCTTCCATTATTCAGTGACCTGAGTTCCTGCTCCATTTCCATCTGCATCTTGCATTTCCATAAAAGTGTCCCCTTAGCTGGGGTCAGAGCAACTAAAGGGTATAGAATGGTATCAAATCAATGCCAATTACATTTCCATTGTAAAAAAGCTTAACATCAGCAGCACAATCTAAACCAGAAAACACACAGATTAGATAGAGGAGGATCATCAACACCTGATTTAAGATGCATTGCCAAGTTTAGAAATTTAGGCTATGCAGCAACCCACCCACCCCTTTGGAAACAGCTAAAGTACAATGACACCCAATATGGCATGTCCAGAGTTTGGCAAAATTCTCTCTGGCTAAATACAGCAGGATGTGTTTCTTTGTGTGTCCCCCGTCCTGTCCCCCCCCCGCACTTCTTTTTCTAGACAGTTCTATAGGAGTTGAACTCCACACATCTTAAAGTTGCTGAGGTTGAGAAATACCATTCTAGACCCCTAAATGAGAATACAGAATAACAGATTTGGAAGGGACCTTGGAGGACTTCTAGCCCAATCCCTTACTCAAGCAGGAGACTCTATACCAGTGATGGCGAACCTTTTTTCCCTCGGGTGCCGAAAGCGCACGCATGCACGCTATCGCACGTGCACATGTGCCCACACCCATAATTCAATGTCCCCCATGCACCCCACCCCCCTGCGCATGTGTGCACGAACCCCCCATGCGCTGCCCTGCCCCCTGCGTATACATGCACGACCCCCCACTCCCCCCTTTCCCGACTTCCGGTGGGCCCATTAGGCCCGTTTTTCACCCTCCCCAGGCTCCAGAGGCTTCCCCCCCCGGAGGCCCCCTGGAGGCCAAAAACGCCCTCCCAGAGCCTCCGCGCGAGCCAAAAATTGGCGCTGGAGCTGAGCTAGGGCAACGGCTCGCGTGCCGGCAGATATGGCTCCGCGTGCCACCTGTGGTACGCGTGCCATAGGTTCACCATCACGGCTCTATACCATTCCAGACAAATGGCTGTCCAATCTCTTCTTAAAAACCTCCAACTTCTGGAGGCAACTCATTCTACTGATTAATTGTTTTCACTGACAGGAAATTTCTCTTAATTCTAGGTTGGATCTCTCTTTGATAATCTTCCATCTGTTACTTCTTGTTATGCCCTCAGGTGCTTTGGAAAATAGGTCAACCCCCTCTTCTCTGTGACAGCCCCTCAAATATTGGAAGACTTCTATCATGTCATCCCTTTTCCTTTTTTTCATTAGACTAGACATATCTAGTT
The DNA here is from genome assembly GCA_003457575.1 of Thermophis baileyi. NCBI lineage: Eukaryota > Metazoa > Chordata > Lepidosauria > Squamata > Dipsadidae > Thermophis > Thermophis baileyi. The sequence goes on along the minus strand of QLTV01000597.1, from coordinate 3,437,583 downwards.
TCCATAACTGTTCATGGTATGCTTTAGCTTCCAGTCTCCTAATCATCTTTCCTGCTCTTTTCTGCACTTTTTCTAGAGTCTCAACATCTTTTTTGTAACCTGATGACCAAAACTGTATTGGTCTTACCAGTGCAGTATAAATTGGTACCGACACTTCACATGATCTTGATACTATCCCTTTGTTGATATAGCCTAGGACCTGCAACTTACTATACGACCAATATGGCTTGCCTATTTGAGATAGTTGGACTTAGACAAATATATAGCAAATATAAATACCCCATAAAGATACAATCATAAATATATATGATTGTATAAGGATATGGTTCATCTATATAAGGTACTGTCTACAATGTTGGCTACCGTATTTGAAAACAATATAATAGTTCTGGGAAAAATGAAGCCGAGGGAAATCAAAATAAACAGAGGTTTAAATGCCTTCTCTGCTGAAAGGAAAAGATGAAACTTTTGTGAGTGTTTAAAGACAACTATGCTAGGAAATGACCGATATGTATAAAATCATGCAAGTCATAAAGAGAGACAAACATTCTCCCTCTTTCAGACATTAGGTCATCCCATGAATCTGAAAGGAGATTCAGAACAGATAAAACCAAACCATACCATTTCTTCATGTACTTGATAATTACACTGTGGAGGTAATTACCCCATGATATGGTGAAAAACATTAACGTGGGTGGCTTTAAAAGGGGATAGAGAAATTCATCTGACAAAGAACTTGACCATAGAGATATCATGCTCCAAACTCCAATTGAAGGGAACAAAGGCAGGAAAGAACAGATACAGGTAGTCCTTGACTTATGACAGTAATGCAGCCTGGAATTTCTGTTGTAAGTCATGACAGTCATAAGTCGAGGTATCTATGGACAAATAAAAGGCAATGTTTCACATGCAACAGATCTACCAGAATTAATGCTGATTTGTGATAGCTTTCAAAGGAAGTTAGATAAATTAGTAAGGATAGGGTAATCAGGTTATTTATCTTATGATGGCTTGATGTTTATCCCCTGCAGCAACAGAATCAGTCAGTATATCTGTTGCTGTAAAGAGTCAGAAAATGTTACTGTAATCTTATTCTGCTTGTGGCTTCAAATGGTCACTGTGGGAACATCATGCTAAATCAGAACAAAACTAGACTTGAACTAGTCTAACTGGGCTATTCTATTTTTTTAGGCTACTTGTCAACCTTATATGAGATACACAATGTGTTATCAAAAATTGGAACACTTTCTACTACATGGTGCCCTGAATCCACACATTTCTACAACCTTTATGCAAACTACTATTCACAACTCATTGACCTTAGTGCATTTATTTATTTAAACGCATAGGTTAGCTATAGATAGATAACTCCTTGTTTCTGCTCCTGGGTAACTACCATTACATAGATAATTACGCATTGAAACTTTCATTTTCATCTGCTTAGTTCCTCACGGAAACCCCAACCACACATATTCTGTGTTGTGCTGCACTCCATTGAGAGTTCTAGTGTTACTATCAGATGCAGATAATACCAGCACAGGGACTGAGAGATTAAAATGGAAAGAGCCCTCCAGCTTGCCTTGAACAGAAATAATGATTTTTTAATTCCTAGGAAATAGAAAGAATTCTGATACTTTTTTCCAGCCATGTGAGGCTCAAGCAAATATCATTGTGTACGGAGGCTGCCCCATTGCTATTTTTCAACTGCTTTCACCACCCAGATATGTAAGGGGACACTTCAGAGAAAAAAACCAAAGTCCCATTGTTTAGAATGGTGTATATAATTCCTGATTTCTTTAGCATATTAATTTCTTTCACTTGAACATTAATATTTAAAATTACCAAAACGTTACTTAAAGCACTGTCTTACATAATGTTTAATTCATAGTGTGGAGGAAAAAAAACATTAATGAAGGGAATGCTCTTAATTACTTATGTCAAACTGCCTCTTCATCAGTCTCTGATCCTTTCTGCAAATTCAAGTTTAACAATGTAGATCAGAATTTGAGAAGGATTTAAGAGGAGAGTCATCACACAGTAGAGAAGACAGATCTCTGTGTGATATATTGTACAAGTATTCCTGACCGCAAAATGTCTTCAGTTGTCCTGTTTTGGAAGGACGGAGGGGAGAGAGGGGGTGAGTGGGTGAGAAAGAGGAAGCTAGAAGTAGATCTCTACATGAAAGAACAGAAAATCCTCTTAAATTATACAACTCAAACAATTTCCAAATGATGAATTTAAAATTCTGAGAATATCCAATTTGCCACCTGTTCTGGGTGATGGATCTCAGAGTTATAGTAAAAATTGAGGGAGAGGGGGAGAGGGATGGATGCATGAGGGAGAGAGGGAGGGAGGGAGGGAGGGAGGGAGAGAGAGAGAGAGAGAGAGAGAGAGAGAGAGAGAGAGAGAGAAAGAGAGAGAGAGAGAGAGAGAGAGAGAGAGAGCGCTCCTACTAGGGTGAAATCTGTCTTCCCTTGTTGTATGGTAGTAAGCCATGAAATAAAACAAAAAACATTACCCATCTATATGTTAGCAAAGCAAATTGAATAAATGCAGCTACCTGGTATACTTTGCCTTCTTGAGACCAACGCAGTATCCAATCCACCTGAGTCTTTGCTTCCTTTCGAATAAGGCCCATCATCTACAAAAGAAATAAAGAAAAAAAAACCCCTGAAATTGTATGGGTTATAAAATAAAACATTATCTCTTTATTACCCCTAATAGCTTTGTAAATGTGATGATATGATCTTTTATATTCTTATATTGAGTGCATATAACCCTTATGAGGAGAGCCAGTTTGGTGTAGAAATTAAGGCATCAGACTAGAACCTGGGAGACAGTGAGTTCTAGGCCCAGCTTAGGCACAAAGCCAACTACATGAACTTGGGCCAGTCACTCTGTCTCTCTCAGGCCCAGAAAAGAGGCCATAGCAAGGCACTTCTGAAGAACCTTGCCAAGAAAACTGCAGGGACTTGTCCAGGCAGTCTCTCAGAATATGATACAATTAAACAAAATAAAATTAACCTCTTAACAGAGAGCTATGGTTGGAAACAATGTCGTTAGGGTGATTTCCCCATCTTTTTGTCATAGAACCCTGAACAGAGTGGACTCTACTGCATGGAGATAAAATAGATTAAAGAACAAAATGCAGATAATACCAGGTTGTCCATCCTGAGCTAGAAAATTACTTGTTTACAATTATTTGTATGCCACTACTTGTGGCTTGAACGGCTTGCAATAACTGCAATAAAATACCCATTAAATCCATAAAATAAATGACTGTCTTCATCTTGCAAAACAGTTTTCTCTCAATCTCATGTGTCCTACTGTCACAGCCAGAAGCAGAAATAGCTATATATACATACATACATGCATGCATGCATGCATGCATGCATGCATGCATACATACATACATACATACATACATACATACATACATACATACATACATAAAATACATACATACATAG
>QLTV01000597.1:3423403-3433798 GCA_003457575.1 Thermophis baileyi | reverse complement strand
ATATATTATTTATCTATATATATATATTTTTTTATATAAAAATAAACATAAATATAAATATATATAAATATATATAAGAACTATTTAAAGTTGTGTGAGGACTATGGGAGAATTTCATATGAAAGATTCTGCTATGGAAAAGATGAATACTATATCCTAATATCTAAATATCTATTTAAAGAACAATTATGATAATAACACTACTCCCCCCCCCCAAATAGCACTTTACAGGTGAAAGAACATCATTGCCATAAGTCTTAAGCAAACTATAATACTTGTGAAAAACTGCATAGTCTCTGGAAATGGAATAATAGAACCAACAGAACTTTAAATCATCACACCTGAATTCAGACACACATTGTTACTTCCCTTATTTCAAAGTCATCATTTTTTTTTTGCTGTGACTGCAAGTAATTTAAGGAGAAGGAAGGGGACTTAGTGGGAGGGAGGTGGGTGGGGAAAGAGAAACAGCATTTGAAGATAACAGCCATTTAAAATCCAAACTGAAGGATGGGTTTCATTTGCGATGTGCTATTTTTCCATTGAGGGAACTCGTTGCCAAGTAATAAGGGCTTCCAAATCACTTCTCCAATACACACTAACTGCATCAATTCCAGAAAAGTCCAATTCCAGGACTGACTGAATAAAAATAATTTTAAGACAACCCAAGGGTACAATAGTAATAATACATCTCAGTGCAGTTCAATGGAATGCCTATAATTTATTACCCAGAAGGAGTGATTCCTCATGTTTGAAAGTGAGTCCCTCTCCCTGCCTCATGTACGGCCTTTGCAGTACCCAGTGAAAATAAGTTTCCACAGACAAGACAAAAATAGTATATTTGGAACATAAGCAGCAACAGCAGTTGGGGGGAGAATATTCTCAGTCAGATAGGCGTAGAAATTTCAGTTTCATACACAAATAACCATTTCTGGTCACTGTTAGGAGTAGACAGTACTTGTGCATTCTAGTATCAATGCATAATGAAAGAGTCCCAGTTAGAATTTCCAACTGGGAGAGAAGACAGCTGAAGAATTTCTCTTCCTCTTCCTCTCCCCCCATCCCAATTTTAATATCATTTTAAAAATTCTGGCAAGGAGGCGACTAAAGAGACCCCTAGAACATGTTACATGATATGATGGGACAATGCCAAACAAACAGTGTAAGATTGTCTTGTGGGTATGGAACTGTTCTGCCCGAGCGACGAGCCACCAATAATACACACACACAAATTTCCAAACACTCTTCTTTTACTCAGAAGAAAGATCTCCTAATAATTTCTTAGGAGTCGGGGAACACAAAAATAAAGGCAGAATAGTTTTTGTTTCAAAGCTCCAGCTTGTTAATATGTAATCTTAACAGCTGGCCGGAGTCCAATAGATAAAGGAACAGCTCTTATGGTCTCTGGCAAAACTCCCAGAACTTGGAATTCAAGAAACAAGACCCGTACTGGAACAGATACACGAGCAGACTGGATTCACAAAGTTCAAGAGGGAGATCAAATGGTTGTTTCCTGCAACCCGGCTCAGCGTGGTCAGAGCTTAAATAGTCTAAGGGTGTGGCCACTTAGCCTGCAGCTCTACTCTCGAGGAGACCTCCCCCTGAGTAGCCACTCTTGCCTTCTAGCAGCCCTGCGTTCCCGAGCATTGAGAAGAAGAGGCTCCTCCTCTTCTTCTTCAGCCCTGATGGGCTCCTCAGGAGGTACAGAAGGCCCTGGTTGACTCTCAGCCTCCTCGCTCTCTGACTCGGGTGCCAGGTACACGGGCCGATGGTACTGTGCCACAACTGCCTCATCGTCCTCCTCGCTCTCTGACTCGGGCGCCAGGTGCACAGGCCGATGGTACCGTGCCACAACCGCCTCATCGTCCTCGGGATCCATGAGCACTGGCACGGGATGCTGGCGGGCCACAACAGGAACAGAAAAAAGGAAATCTCTCATAAAGTAAACCCAATACACAAATCAGGAGGCCAGACAAATGTGAACCAAAGGTGCACCATGGGGAAACAAAATACAAGTAAATGTTAAGTCACACTTCAACGGGCACCTTCCTTGACTGCTTAAACATTTGGGTAAGATAATGAGCAAAAGCAAACACTGTAACATCCTCCTCTGGGTTGAGATGAAAGGAATAATTGAAAGACTGCTGGCGATGCTAATTGTTTTGCCATCTCAACTGTCAGTAAAATGCCAGATAATTTGTTGACCAGCAGAGTTGTTGAATTGCTAATGGTGAATGGTGAACATGTAGTTATTATTGCTGGCTCAGACCATTTAGCTGCTTGCCCAAGGTTTACTTTGGGCAACATTTCTGGAATGCTAGCTTTATTGTAGAGCAGGTCTGCCACTATCTCCTATAACTCTGGTATCAATTTTGAAGGCAGAGTAGCAAAGATTGCTTGGGGCTTCTTGAAAGAAATTTCAAGAATACCATTCTCATACATTGGTGAGGTGTTCATAAAGAGAAACAGATGGTTGAGCCTCTGTAATCATGGATTCCACACAGGGGTGGGCTTCAAAAATTTTAGCAAGGGGTTCTTTGCCCGGTTGCTGGGTGGGCGTGGTCATGGTGGGTGTGGCCTAGTCGGCCTCCTGAACCATGGTGGTGGGGGGCATTTTTGCCCTCCCCTGGCTCCGGAGGCTTTCCTCGAGCCTCCGGGAGGGCGAAAACGGCCTCACCAGGCTCCAGAGGCCAGAAACGGGCCAGTTTCTGGCCTTCCCGAACTTCCAGTAGGCCCGTTTTTCACCCTCCCAAGCCTCCGCGCATGCCCTGCACTTACCTGCATCCAAAACGGGCCCCTGGGAGGGGTGGGGTGGGCGGGGCCAGCCAGGAGTGGGATTTGGGGGTTCTCTGAACTGCACAGAATCTTAGCTAGAGGTTTTCCCGAACCCCTGCAAACCCCCAGCAGCCCACCCCTGATTCCACAGTTCCTCCTAATCTATGTTATTCCAAGTAGCAATACTCTGCAGGACACAGCTAGGTTGCTGTCCAGAGTTGATAAAAGCCCTCTTTTCCAGAGATCTTGTGTGGATGTCCAGCATCAAAGCTGGGTCCAGAAGGATTCCTAAATGTAATCTGATCATTAAGGAAAAGTGTAATTTAATCCCAAGCAAGTCTATCATTCCAAATCCTGATGTCAGCTTCTCTACTCCTGAAACCAGCCTCAATTCCTGCTTGTATGACTTCATCTTCAACTTGCTCTCCAAACCTCGACCCTAAATACACATGGAGGCTTGTGAAATGTACAATGCATAGCTTACAGAAAAAAAGAGAAGCACAGCTGAATATTAGCATATTGGTGCCAACTAACTCTACACCCTGATATGATCTTCCAGGCAGCTTCAAACAAATACTAAATAACACAAATAGGATTATGCATGACTTCAGGACAATAAGGTCAGTCAAACAGAATTATTCCAGTGCCATCTTTAAAAAAATGCCTACAGGGAAAAGAGTGGAACCATAATACAGAACTTTTAATTCCCAGCTCTCTCAAAAATATATATATCATGGTCATAGTGTTAAAGGAGCCGAGGTGGCGCAGTGGTTAGAGTGCAGCACTGCAGGCTACTTCAGCTGACTGCTAGCTGCAGTTCGGCAGTTCAAATCTCACCGGCTCAAGGTTGACTCAGCCTTCCATCCTTCCGAGGTGGGTAAAATGAGGACCCAGATTGTTGAGGGCAATATGCTGACTCTGTGAACCGCTTAGAGTGGGCTGTAAAGCACTGTAAAGCGGTATATAAGTCTAAGTGCTATTGCTATTGCTAAAAGCAATTGAGAAATCCAGAAATATAAACAGATTTGTATATCTCTCATTAATTATTTGACCTCAGGTCATCGTCAATATAATCAAGGTTGTATCCATGGCCGATTCTGCTCTTAATCTAAACCAGGAAGGTTTTAAATAATTTGTTTCCTCTAAGAGCTCCTAAAGTACAATGCTACTGCATTTTCCAAGAGCTGGGTTAATAGTGTATTGGATATCATCCATAGTTGTTAACTTTGGTCAGGCCCAGCGACAGCTTCTTAAGTAATATCTCATTATCTCTGTTTAACAAAGGCATAGGAGGAAGGCTCTTTTGGCTGCAGAGAAGAGTTAAGAATCTCAGGAATTATTGGACTCCTTGGAGATCAAGCAACAGAGGAATCTAATGAAAGTGGGTTTGTGAAGTGTTCCAAGGACCTTAAGCTCTCCTTTCAGTTGGTTAATGTGATTTATACATATGTTTTTACACAGCGGATACTTTAGATTTAGTACCATCCAAAGCGGCCTTATGCAAAATGGTTGCATTAGAACCTACATGGGTCTAGGCCAACTTGCCGTGTTCAATTCACCACAGGACAATTCAATGCTGTATTAATTGTTTCATTCAGTTAGTTTTATTATTGCTGGCCATGTTTTCATCAAAATCATGGCAACTCTTGTATTTATGAATTGACTTTCTTTATTTTATTATTATTGGCCATGGGCCCGTCAAAATTAATTTAACTTTGCATTTATCAAACTGTCCTGCGGTGAGTTGGCCACAGCGAATTGGCTATGGTGAGTTGGCTGTGGCAAGCTGTCCCATTCTGAGCTTAGATGGTAGCAAAGCTACAGCTGGTCTTTCAGGGCTGTGTCATCATCCCAAAACAGTTGAAGAACTGCAGTGGCCTGCACTCTGCAGGTAAATACTCCCCCCCTTCCCTAAGTGTCATGGCATAAATACTGTAAATGCATTGGTGTACTCTAAAATCCAGTTGGACTCCCTAGAATCTACAGTAATAGGCAAATTATGGTTAATCTGGAAGAGCTGAGGCATCTTTTCAGTTCAAGTCGTGATGATGAAGCCATTTCATAAAGCCCTGTACCAGGGGTGGGTTCCTCCCGGTTCGGACCGGTTCTCCCGAACTGGTAGCGGCCCGCTGGTGACGTCACGATGACATCACCGAACCGGATCGGTCAGTGCTGGTCCGTGGGAGCCGCCATCTTTTTTTTGAAATTTTTTTTCCTTCTGAGCATGTGCAGAAGCCGACTTCGGGCACTGTGCATGTGGTCGCCATCTTTTTTTGGGGCTTTTGGGGGGGATTTTTTGTTACTGCGCATGCGCGTGCGTGCAAAGCTCGCGCGTGCCCACAAGGCGTGCCCACGTGGCGCGGGAGGGAGCAAACCGGCAGCGAGGTAAGTTGGAACCCATCCCTGCCCTGTACCATCAGAGGGCCTTCTGTTTTTAAAACATGCTTGTATTCCCTTCTAAAAATGCAGAAATCTGTTATATAGTTTCTACTTCTTCCTTTATTCTGAAGCCAAATCAACCTAAGGATAGATTTCAAAAGCAAGCTTTTTTTACTTGCAGAGAAAAACAAATCCTACAACTTCTTTTTAATATATATATATATTTAAAATAGTTGCTTCAGACCCTTGTTAGAAGAACACATAATAATACAATTATCCAGAATCTTCTATCTATGGAACTATACCAGAAGTCTTCAGCCTCTAATTTAAAATGAAATACTAGCAGAAATAAACGCAATGTTATTCAGACCAGTGAAATCTCTGGACAAGGCAGACAGTAAGGGACCATTTTAATTAGTTATAACCATTATGGTTATAAGCCATAGCAAATAACAATTCATTTCTCTCACCTAGCAAAGACTGGTCTCACTTCTATGCAAAAGTGTTCAGCAGCATGTGCACAAATGCAATTGGTTTGATTCAGCAGTGAGTCAAATTAAACAGTTTGCTGGTTTTCCTTCTACATGCTCTGAACATCTTTCTCACAATGTAGTGAAAAGAGTATTTTGCTGCTTTGACATCTTTTGAACAAAAGCATTTATTACAAATAGATTCAGTGCCATTTGTAAAACAGAACCGAATCTCATCCTCTGCTCTATAGTTTTAAGGCACGGATTGTATTACAGATAGCTGCTAGTAAAAAGCCCATCATGACATAGCCCCAAAGGAGGACTTACTGCTGCCACCAAATATTCTCAGGTAATTGGTAACGGCAGCTCTATCCACATCTGGGTCATATTTACTCTGCTATTACATCATAATTTGTAGTGCCAGAGAGAAAACAATGAATTCTCAAGAGATCACAATATAGAAATATCTTTGACTAAAATTCCTGGTTGGGTGTACATACTTAGGATCAAACTAAAAATAAATAAATCAAAAGCTGAAAATGTTTATTACTTCAACCTGTTGACAGAATGGATCTGAGCTGGGGTGATGCTATGGTTAAAGATACTAAACAGGACTTGAAGGACTCAGGTTCAAGCCTACTCTTGGCCTTAGGAAGTACATTGGGTCATGTGATTCAACCCACTTTGCAGAGTGAAAAAAACTGCAGATGATCCTTGAACGTTGGAGAGACATGGGTCTATAAGTCTAATGAATAACACACAATTAGTAAAAAGCATGTTGAGGCTGATGGCAAAATCTTCCAAACGAGTCCAAGCTGTCTTTAGAAATAATGTGCTGAAATTCTGTCTTCATACACAGTATGGTAAAGTGTAAAAAACAAACTCAAAGACTCATAATGGGTGAGTAATTTCTCAAGAGTATCTCAAGTGGTTGAGATAGAAACTAAGATTTTTAACTGTGCAGTCTTAGGGTGAGGGGAACTTCTTGTTTCTTTGTCTTTCCTTCATCTCTGCCTTATCTTTCCCCCCTTCCTCCCCCCTTTTAATTGAAAACAGAATTTATTACAGGAGTCTATACTATAATCAAACAGGCAAATCCATTCATCCCAAAGAAGAAGAGAAGAATGAAAGTGTTTTTCCTTACCTTATATACAAATACATCATAGAACAAAATTTATAAAAAGGAGCAGGGGGCTGGACTAGAAGACCTCCAAGGTCCCTTCCAGCCCTATTTCGATTCTGATTCTGAGTTGTCAGCGGGGATGAAGACTAAGAAAACTGATTTGTACAACTACACATTCTAAAAACCATCCTTAAATCTTTAATGCATTAACAAGAAATTGCCTGATTTCAGCCAGCACTTTTAGTGCTTGTTATCAGTAAATCATTTGATCAACAATAGATTCATCAATTCATTGTGGTTGAAACTCAGATCTCTCCAGACCAAATGTGATACTATATATTGTATATCACACTAATTCTACTTTAGCTTCAGTCCAACGGAACATACCTCTGTATTAGCATTACTTTATAAGAAACAGATGGAAAACTCTACTGGATGAGACAAAGCCCTGTCTAATCCAGATTCTTATGAACAAGAAGCTAATATTTAAGGTATGGAGCCATAAATACTCATTAATAGTTCTATGTTTCATGAACTTATGTAGTTTCTTATAAAGCAACTGAATTGGTGGCTATTAAACTCTCTGTTGTAGCAAATGCTGTAATTTCCTATGCAATATATAAAGAAATACTACCTTTTATTCGTCCTGAATCTTCCGGTATTTTATTTCAATTAAGGACTGAGAAACACAAAACTTTATTCACATTATGCTAGATTTATATGTCATTCTTATATTCCCATCTCCTGCCCCATCTTCTTTCTAAGCTAATAGGCCACAAATGTTATAATTAGCTTTGCACATAGTTGATTTTAGACTTTTAATAATTTCAATTGTTATTTTTATAACTTTTTCAGTGCTACATTCTCCTTTTCTGCAATGCAATGACTGAAACAGGACGCAGTTTTTCAAGTTTGATGCTTGATGATGCCTATCAGGGCATTATCAATCTAATAGTTCTATGTTCAGTCCATTCCTATTTATTGCTAACATGGAATTAGCCACACGCTTATTTGACTTTTTCTTTGAACTCATGATCCCCTTCTTAATAATATTTGTTGGATTTATTTCAGAGTTCTGTCATTCTATGAAGAAAGCTAGTGTTACAGCATTTTGACTTGCTTCCACAGCTAGCCTAAGAAGATTAATAGGACTGGCCTGCAAAAGCATGTTGATTTGAGTTTAAATTCTTTAATCCATTTTATTAACTTTCAAAAGCTGTGCTTCTGACTAAGCTATGCTTCTGACTAAGCTAAAACTTATCTTATTTTTCATAGACTCCTAAGATGGACCAGCAATTTCTATCCTTAAGAAAAGGGGAAAAAATGCAAAGGCAACCCAAGAAAAATGCTAGGCATATTGGCTTCTCCAGCACAGTATTTTAGGCTGCCATTTCTGGCAGAGTTTATTTACAAAGCCATGGCAGGGCAATTTTATATTAATTCTTTGCTCACTGTGTCAGACAATTTGTTAAAAAGAAATTAGGAAGAGAAGAAATTGCTTATTTTACCGTTAGCAGAATATCTGGAAATACGTAAAGCTTCCCTGGGTTCTTGCCCACTTCCAAAATGAAATGTTGCAAAAATCTCACCCATACATTTGTATTCAGAAGGTGCCTTCCCATTCAAAACCAAGACAGGTGTTTATCAGTTCAATTCTCCCACAGGAGGCTGTCCAGATTAATCTGAACGTTTCCTCCTCCACTTTCTTACAAGCAAGCGTTCAGTTGTTCGTGACAAAATGCAAAATCATCTCCAAAAGATCTGAGGTGGAGCCTCCACCGTGGAGGGAGGCAGCAGGAGAGGACTGGATAAGAATTCAGAAACTGGCTGGTACAGTTCTGAAATTTCTTTAAAAAAAAAAAAAGATCTAACACATTCCATTTTCACCTGAGGTAACTACAGCATTTACCCAGACAAGAAAACAACCCATGAATTTAAGACAACTCCACAAAAGGAAGACTAGATAGAGGAGGGGAAAGAAATCAGAGTAAAAACAAAAAAATTCTATGCAATGCCCAGCTACCTTACCCAGATCTGTCAACACTTTCTGGAAGAAATCCTGGTGACTCCCCCTCCCCAATAAATGTGACTCCCCCTCCCCATAAATTGTCTTTCTAAATATACCTGCCAGGAACCATATCAAATCAGAGAAAGTCCAGAACACATCTGGAGATAATGACACTAATGGCACTAGTATCTGAAGCAGGAGTTCCTTGAAGGACAAACACAACAGGAATATGACATGCATGTAATATGAATTGAGGAAAACCTTACTTTCTCAAGACACAAATAATGCATAGTCAATTGGATGTTGTAGGAATAAGTGAATTTACATGACTTGGCATGGGTCACTTTACATTATACTATTCAAGGTACAAAACCACAAGAGGCAATGAAGCAACCATAAAATTCAAATGTGCTCAGCTACAATACAATGAAAAGTGGTTTCACTTCTATTAGAATTAATAGTTGTTCAATGAAGAATTCTAAAAGGATGTAGTAATACAAAAGTAAGAAAGATGAAAAACTTGGAAGTATGTATAGGGAAATTTAGACTGGGTACCTGAAACAATATGCAAAATAACAAATTACAAATCTTTTTGCATAGATAATTTTGTTTATTTCCAACACCTGCTTTAAACATAAAACCCAAACTCTACAGATATCATCGTATACACAATATTGGAATCAACCAGACTGGAAGCAGATGATGGAGAAATGTAATCAAGCTGAAGACTTTGAGACAGAGATTTGGAAGCAGACTATGAATTTCTGGCATCCAATATATATTAAAGAGCAAGATTTGACTTGGAAAACATACAGTCAGACTATAAGATCAACCAAAGTGGCAGATTCAGTACCTTTAACTTATGTGAAAGAGGAGCTGAGGAGTTATGAGAATAGATGAGAGACACTGTGAACACTGAAATGAAAAACAAAATCCTAATGTTTTAAGAAAGAAAAGACCCAAGAGGTTTTCCGAACAGCCTAACCAGTGAGCCGAAGATGGAAGCTTTGGGCAGCAAAAAGGATACATAAAAATAAAGTAGATGGCCAACACAAAGCAAGAAATGGCTTGGGAAGAGACTTCATCTGAATAGGTCAACAAATAGGGGAATCTTAGCCAAGGAAAGAAAAATGAGATGTTTTTAAATAGCTCACAGAAAATACATCAAAATTCACAGAGTGGAAAGTGAAAATACTCAATAGTAATCCACAAAGAAATCGACATTACTGTTTTAGAGGCAGATAACATTGCAGAAGAATGGAAAGATTTGGACTTAAACTTTTTACAAATGTTATAGAATGCCATAAATCTTTTCAGAGAAAGAATGTATTGGAAAGTAAAGTATAAGAGGCAATAGACCATCTGACAAAAAAAAAAAAAACAGAAAAGCAAAAAGCACCAGGCACAGATGAAGCACCCCCTGGATTGATAAAAGCTTTAGGAAAAGAGGCTTTAGGTTAACAGAGTTGGAAGGGACCTTGTAGGTCATCTAGTCCAACCCCCTGCTCAAGCAGGAGACCCTACACCATTTCTGACAAATGGCAGTCCAATCTCTTCTTGAAAGTCTCAAGTGACAACTTCCAAAGGCAAGCTGTTCCATTGGTTGATTGTTCTCACCGTCAGAAAGTTCCCCCTTATTT